>JACSZP010013256.1:0-25971 GCA_016161895.1 Pinna nobilis | reverse complement strand
TTATAGAGGCGATTGTCCTACCACCTACAATAATCTTAGATCATATGTCGTTATAAAGGCGAGTGTGCTTACACTTACAATAATCTTAGATCATATGTCGTTATAAAGGCGAGTGTGCTAACACTTACAATAATCTTAGATCATATGTCGTTATAAAGGCGAGTGTGCTAACACTTACAATAATCTTAGATCATATGTCGTTATAAAGGCGAGTGTGCTTACACTAACAATAATCTTAGATCATATGTCGTTATATAGATAATGGACCAATATCTTTACTCATATGACTTATACAACACATATTTATTATCCCCTAACATCAATATGAGCAACATAATTTATGAAGAATTTCTGTTCTATTTTGTAGGGCTCACTGGAAGACCAGATTGTTCAGGCCAACCCTGTACTTGAAGCCTATGGTAACGCCAAAACAGTCCGTAACAATAACTCTTCTCGATTCGTAAGTAATTTTATGTTAACATAAAAAACAATTGTTCAGTTCTCCCAACCTTAAATAGTATTGATGCAAGTATCTTAGTTCTCCAACAATATGACCAGTACCGTTGCATTCTTTTTTGCATATCATATAAGTATCTATCTTAAGCATAAGTAAATGCCTGTTGAAGAAGATAAGCCATTAGACACTGTTCCACAGTCGAATCTGTTGACTTCATTTGCAACCTACAGGTATTATGCGAAAGTTTTTGACATTACTTTCATAATTTTCCAGGGTAAATTCGTCCGTATCCACTTCGGACCAACTGGAAAGATCGCCGGAGCTGACATCGAGACCTGTAAGTCTTTCTAGTCTTGTAACTGTAACACCTTGTATGGCATGTAGCTCTTTTCAGATAGCAGATCTGTCATTTGACAGCAACAGAAATACATAAATAGATGATTAAATAACTAATTACAATAAATGATTAAAGAATAAAAACCCGCAGAAAAACGAAGAATGAAAATTAACGTGCCACATTTGTAAAGAGGGGTGTGCAATGTGTTGAACTTGAGCTGAATTTTCTGATACAAAGTTTTACATACTTCCAGATCTGTTGGAGAAGTCCCGTGTCACATACCAACAAACTGTGGAGAGGAACTACCATATCTTCTACCAGTTGTGCTCCAATGCTATTCCACCTAACAGCGGTGAGTGTATTTTTCACCCTCATCAATTTGCTGTAACAGCGAATTGTATAGAATTTAAGACACTTTAAGATGAGCGCTGTGAGTTGTCTTGACGAAGGCTGTGTGTGTTGTAGTATACATTTGATTCTTCCCTTCCAGAACTTATGTTGCTGCAGCCGGATGCTGGATTGTATTCCTTCATCAATCAAGGTGCCCTGACAGTCGATGGCATCGATGACGTAGAAGAAATGAAACTTACCGATGTATGTATAAGACTTCGGAAATAACTGCCCAATCCTGAAACCATTTCCAAGTTACAAGTCCGTGGATGGATCAACACCGTGTGCCTCCCATTTAAAAATGAATTTGTTCACCATTATGAATGATACCTCACCACATTCAACTGATTTTCTGAAATTTGTCCATCTTTACCATTCTCCCTGATCTATCATTAACCGTTGTGTTAAATTGTCTTTCCATACGCATTTTAAAAAAATGAAGAGAGTAACTGATCCAGAGACCTCAACTGTTCCCCTCCTTATCATTTACAAACCGAATTCCTTTTTACAAATCACCTTGTATTGCTGTCGCCTCTCACACGTTATTGACACTTAGTATGTAACATTTCGCTAAGTAACATTTCTATAATTCATTGTTTCTCTTCCAGCTCACGGGTCTGCGGACTTTCACCATTCTGTGCATGTTTATTTGAAGGTCACGTGTCACTAACCGCCATTCCCGACCTTTTCCATTTCCAGAGTGTTATTTCCTGATTGTGGATATTAATTTCCGGGTTAAAGATCTCAGAGACCAGAAATGGTGACAGGAAATCAAGGAGGTTGTATCATCAGGCACATGTTCTGATTAAGTAAAGGAGTGGTGTTATAAATATAATACTACCATGAAGTATGAATTTGCTGCTTCAGTGGTCTGGCAGTTAACTATATTCTAGCTATCATTAACGCATTCTTGACAGTAGTTGCAGAGAACGATCCATACATATACCCGTTAGCTATCATTAACATTCTTGGACGAAGCTTCAGAGAAAGATCTACATATTTCTCTTTCGCTATCCTTAATTATTTACCTGACTGCAGTGCAAGGGACAGCGACATGCATTACTCTTAAGCTACCATTAACTCTTACTTGACTGCAGACTTTGCCAAGACAATGCCCATTAACTCTCGATCGCAGCTGCAGGGACGGCATCACGTACTACTATTTAGCTATCAGTAACTCGTACTTGACCACAGTCGCAGAGACAGCGCTTCTTCTTTTGGTTTGGTAGAATTTTCTTAGTTTGTTGCTGCAAAGCTTTTTCTAGATTGCTGATTTCTGGCTCAGTTAAGGGGAAGTAATGTGATGTGGTTGATGTGCTATAGCATACATAATGAAAAAAACAGTTGATTGGTTATTTTGCATGAAGTATTCGTTTTTTCGCATGCTTTATAGTCAAACCTGTCATTTTAAAATCATTCACTCCATCTATTACCCATCATTACGCTTAATTATTTTGTTTTTTAATAATTATTTGAAAAAATATGCCTTTAAAAGCCGATGTAAAACGGAAATGCAGATTCAAAAGCATAAGTAATATCCTCTGTAAACTATTTACCTCACGAGACTTTTAATGTCTTCTTTCAAATCATATCATATTTAGAATGGTTAAGACACGTTTAAGGACGTTGTTGCTTTATCCCCCTAAGTATAAGTTTTGCTATACGGACTATGTTTGACTGAATCTCTGTCCTTATTAACAGGAAGCCTTTGATGTACTTGGTTTCACCCTTGAGGAAAAACACAGTATGTACAAGTGCACAGCTTCCATCATGCATATGGGTGAAATGAAATTCAAACAGAAAGGAGAGCAGGCTGAAACCGACGGAGCCGCCGGTATGTCATCACATATAATAAGCTAGATATAAAGTTCAGTAGAAAGTAGAAAGTGATTTATGACAATTACTAACTCAACACGATTGTAATAGAATTGTAATAGAAACCTGTATAATGAGCGTTACACATGTACAACGATAACTGACAAAATACAACTGTATTTAAAAGATAATACATCTAGGGTAAAATGTAATTTATCAGCCGTTGACTTCAATTGTAAATGCTAATTGAATTTCGGAATATTTCCATTAGAGTCCGATGACCTGAAACTTGGGAAATTTGTTTATGTTTATACGTCTTAATTGACCATTTATATCTGAATCATTTTTTGTTGTGAAATTTCAGAGGCTGAGAAAGTTGCTTTCCTATTGGGTATCAATCCTGGAGACTTCTTGAAATGTCTTCTCAAACCAAAGATCAAAGTTGGCACCGAGTTTGTCGTACAAGGTCGTAACAAAGACCAGGTAAGAATAAGTTATAATAAAGTATTACACAGTAAATTGATTAATGGGTAAAGGGAAACTACTGAGATATAGACTACTATCAAAACAGAATGTAAAATAAAACTTACGTAATCCGTATTTGGAAAATTTGTTTGTAAGACAATTAAGACGGATATAGAACTGTATCATGAAAAAATAAAATCTACTGTTAGTGAATGACAAGATGATTATGACGAAAATTATGGAGTATTTGATCGTAACTTAAATACATGAAATTATTGATACTGAGAAGAATATATTGAAAATCAAACATCGATGTTTTCAAACAGTATACTGTAACATTTCATTCATTTTTATTTTAGGTGGTGTACTCTATCTCTGCCTTGTCCAAATCTCTCTATGACCGCATGTTCCAATGGTTGGTAAAGAGAGTCAACAAAACACTCGACACCAAGGCAAAGAGGAATTACTACATCGGTGTATTGGATATTGCTGGTTTCGAAATCTTTGAGGTATTTATTTGAATCTTTATACAGTGTTTAAATGTGGGACTATAAATCTAGTTGATAATTTAACGTTTGGTATGTCGTTAACATCTGTAGAAAGCTTTCCGTGAAGACAGATCCTTTCAAAGTAAAAATAGAAAACACGGGTGTGTTGATCATGTTTTACGGAAGGTAATGTTATTGATTAAAGTTAACAGACACACGTCATCAAGTGATAGCAAATTGTTTAATTATGACGTCAGTAACAATAAGGTTGTTAGAGGTGTAGTGTTACAAATACTAAGGTAGATTATTATACATTATTATATTTATCTATTTCAGTACAACAGCTTTGAACAGTTGTGTATCAACTACACCAACGAGAGGTTACAGCAGTTCTTCAACCATCACATGTTTGTCCTGGAACAGGAAGAATACAAGAAGGAAGGTATCCAGTGGGAGTTCATCGACTTCGGTATGGACTTGGCCGCCTGTATCGAGTTGATTGAGAAGGTATGTGCCACACGAAAATTAATCAATCAAAGTTAATAAGGATGTATACATATCAAATGAAAAAAAAAGAATATGAAGATAAAATAGTCTGAAATATATTCTGCTGCAGAACTCAATAAAGATAGGTATGGTATTGTTTTTAAAATTCACAAACATTATCATTTCAGCCCCTTGGTATCCTGTCTATCCTTGAGGAAGAGTGCATGTTCCCCAAGGCCTCCGACAAAACATTCAAGGAGAAGTTGTACCAGAATCATATGGGCAAATCTCCCAACTTTGGAAAACCAAAGAAAAGCAGCAAACCAGGCGTGCCATCACCAGACTTCGAGCTGTACCATTACGCCGGAAGTGTAAGTATATTGCACAATCAGATACCGATAAATTTGTCTCATAAGGAAATAAAACGTTATAGAGAATAACACAGGACTTATGATAGAGAGAATATGATGATGTGAGAAACCTTCACGGGGTCTATGACATGCACATTATACTGCAGTATATCTGACTACGAATTTCTAATACATGTAATACTTACTCCCCCATTACTCTTGTAGGTGGGTTGTAACATCAGGGTTAGGGTTACACATTATATATTATGTATACTGCAGTATGCCTGACTATCAATTTCTGATACATGTAATACTTACTCCCCCATTACCCTTGTAGGTGGGTTATAACATCAGTAACTGGCTTGAGAAGAACAAGGATCCCATCAACGAGAACGTCGTCGATCTCTTGTCCAACTCAAAGGAGCACCTTGTACACGAATTGTTCGTCCGTCCAGCTGAACCAGGTAAACTCTGACACTCTTAACCCAAACACTTGGATAGCTGAAATCATTATATATCCTTTGACATTAACTACAAATAATAAAAATTCGCAGAACATAAAATTTGGAGACAATTTCTTTATTTTGTATTCTTTGTTTTTCAGAGGGTGGTAAAGGAGGCAAGAAGAAGAAGTCCTCGGCCTTCCAGACCATTTCAGCTGTACACAGGGTCAGTTCATCACAGAATATAATTCTTAGTCGTGCTTCACTCTATAATATATGTAAATCGCTAGATATAAAGAAAAATAAAAAATGATGGTTTAAGCGAAAAATATCTATTACACTCAATGAGTTCATATTCATAGCTTAAACAAATATAACAGAGGTTACCTAGAATTGTCTATGTTCAGATGATACACAACAGAGTAACTAATATTTCAGGAGTCCCTGAACAAGCTGATGAAGAACTTGTACAGCACACATCCTCACTTCGTCCGTTGTATCATCCCCAACGAGATGAAACAGTCCGGTAAGTCTAAATAATCAACTTCCTTTTTAATATTAGGTTAAGAATATAAGAATTAGAAATGTTGAGCTTGAATACATGCAAATCTGTAAAACAAGTAATATTCTTATCGGTTTTAACCTTTTAACTAAACAGTAATCTATATAATCACTTCCTATAAGGCTCCATTTAAGTTTGTTTTCGCTAATTAGTTGCATATTGATGATCTTTAATTTCCACCTCCAGGTCTCATCGACGCTTCTTTGGTCTTGAACCAGCTCCAGTGTAACGGTGTACTTGAAGGTATCCGTATCTGCCGTAAGGGTTTCCCAAGCAGAGTCATCTACTCTGAGTTCAAACAGAGGTAAGGCATATTCTTAAAGCAATTACGATAAATGACTTTGTTTTAGAATCAAATTGAATAGCTCTACAATGTCAGAATCTTAACAGAAGAAAACCTCTCTTGTTCTCTATATAGAAAATATATAGCCTGTGTCTATATTTCAAAAGTTCGGTTTCATTTATTGATACGTGTAAGCTTTGTCGTTTTTTCATTCTTTTTGAATCTCATAATATTCTTTTGTTTTTATTTTCACAGATACTCCATCTTAGCACCAAATGCTATCCCACAGGGCTTTGCTGATGGAAAGGTTGTCACAGATAAGATCCTGTTGGCTCTACAACTCGACCCATCTGAATATCGCCTTGGTAACACTAAGGTCTTCTTCAAAGCTGGTGTATTGGGTATGCTTGAGGAAATGCGTGACGAGCGTCTGTCCGTCATTGTCGCCATGTTCCAGGCTCATATCCGTGGTTATCTGGTGAGGAAACAATACAAGAAACTTCAGGACCAGAGGTAGTTATTACATATACAAACTTGAGGACTAGTTGTTATCATCACCTTTACTCGTATACTTATACATGTATTATTATCCGCAAGTACATGATTAAGTTGAAGCCGTAGTATACATTGTACTGAAAAGATGATTTAGATTTATATTTGAAAAATATACCTTAAATTCGTGTTTTAAAACATAATATGTACATCATGCAATTTATTTCTGAAAGATATCTTTCATGTTGATTCAGTAACGATAACTTTACTGAACGGCAAGTAAAACAAGTTTATTGTTGTATTACAGAACTGCCCTCGCCCTCATGCAGAGGAACATCAGAAAATGGCTCGTCCTCAGAAACTGGAAATGGTGGGGACTGTACGCCAAGGTAAGTATAAGGATCATTAAATATGACAAAATATACTGAAACACAAATATAGAATATTATAAAATCTATATTGCTAATCTGTCTTCATATTAAACAGAAGGTAAATTATATACAGTTTATATATACATATTATATATAGATATATATATTCGTCATACAATTTATAATATATAATAATTTGTTGCAGGTCAAGCCCATGTTGAACGTTGCTCGTGCTGAAGATGAGATGAAGAAGAAATTAGAAGAAATGGAAAAGATGCAGGAGGATCTAAAGAAGACTGAAAAAATCAAGAAGGAATTGGAGGAACAGAATGTCAGCTTGATGGACCAGAAGAACGACATCTACCTTCAGCTCCAGACTGAGCAAGACAATCTGGCTGATGCCGAGGAAAAAATCCTGAACTTGGTCCAACAGAAGGCTGACATGGAAACACAGATCAAAGAATACGAAGAGAGACTGTTAGACGAAGAGGACACGGCCGCCGAACTCAGTGACCTGAAAAAGAAAATGGAAACCGAAATGGACGAGATGAAGAAGGACATTGAAGACCTAGAAAGCACATTAGCTAAGGTAAGTATCACTTTTACGTAATTGATAAATAACTTAACCATAATACATCACATGAAACCTTCTATAACTTAATCATCATACATCACTTGAAACCTTCTTTAACTTAATCATCATACATCACCTATTATAGGACTAAATGAATCAAAAGTTTATATGTAATTTTCAAACTTGAAAGAGGAAATATTTGATAGCCAAATAAATAATGATAAATAATTGTTCTGAATTATCAACTTTCAGGCCGAACAGGACAAAGCAACTAAAGACAACCAAATCAAAACTCTTACCGATGAATCTGCTAAACAAGATGAACAGATTGCAAAACTCAACAAAGACAAGAAAAGTATGGATGAGGCACACAAGAAGACACAGGATGAGCTCCAAGCCGAACAAGACAAAGTTAACCATCTTAGCAAGCTCAAATCCAAACTCGAACAAACACTTGATGAGGTGTGTATGGGTTTCCTCATAACTATCCATGGAATCTCTGCTTTTTATGCATTTAATATAATAAATGTTCATGGTGACAATGATGGTAATTTGGTTTTCATGTTTTTGGCTGTCTGATAGATAACAATTGTTCAGCACAATTCTTACTCTCTTTGAGTTATTAACGACACATATGACCTGTTCCTGTTCATACTCTATGATCTGTTGTCACAGATGGAAGATAACCTCGAACGTGAAAAGAAGAGCAGAGGTGACGTCGAGAAAGTCAAACGTAAGCTTGAACAAGACTTGAAATCAACACAGGGAGTTGTCGATGAACTTGAACGTGTCAGACGTGAACTGGAAGAGACAATCAGAAAGTAAGTTTCGTATTTAAAAGAAAAATAGATCGGAAGAATGTAAGGGAACAACCTCATAAACTCTTGGATCACTACTCCTCCATTAATGTAGAGTGTATATATTCCTCCAACTATTCTATTGTTGTCTTGTTCAAGATAATCTTTTTTTATTCAAATTCTATCATTGGTTCGAAAAAAACCCACTGGATCGCATTTCTTATTTTAGGAGGGAATCAGAAATTAATGGTACCAACTCAAGGTTAGAAGACGAACAAGGAAAAACCGCTCAACTACAAAGGAAGATCAAGGAATTAACGGTACATAGTTTTCTATTTAATAAGGCAAATGAGTTAAAATAAAATTGATGCATTTTATTGAAAAAACAGTTTGTCATTAACTTGAAGCATGATTACAGAAGTAGCTCTATAATTGTCTCTTATTCAAAAGAATGTTATGTTTGGACAATATGAGTTGTTTACTAAAGTGCTCTTATCGCTCTTGTACAGTCTAGGGTAGAAGAACTGGAAGAGGAGCTGGAAAATGAGAGACAAGTCAGATCCAAGGTGAGATTTAGATGATTAGGCAGTGCAAAACGTAAAGTGAAGCCTAACCTGCTGGGAAGAATGCCTAAAACTCTCAAGGGTTAATATAACTATATATACGAATATATAGTAACATGAGATTTCAAGCAAAAGAATAAATTAATTTAAAAAAAAAACAATAACAACAATCGCATATATTTACACATTTTTACCTACTGATAGTTGTCCCATCATTTTCATGCTTTGATGACAGTTTCTGTTTTATTTAACAGGTAGAGAAACAGCGTGCTGAGCTTGCTCGTGAATTAGATGAACTCAGCGAACGTCTTGATGAGGCTGGTGGTGCAACAAATGCACAGGTAAATATTTGACTGAAGAAGATCAGATAAATGACTAAACAAACTCTGCTTGGAATCCTCAAGTGTGAAAGGCTTGTACAACAAAACATATTCTGTTATTGTTAATTTAAGTGATCCGTACACTTATATAAGAAATATGATATAAAATAGAAGTGGACTAATATCAAGATCTGAAATAGAAAATAGGAATACGAAGGTGTCAGTAGTTATTAATATGATGTAATATTTATCCTCAGAATGATTTATTTGGAGGACTTTTCTTTTTAGTGCAGCATTCTTGCCACTATCTAGTATGTATTTTAACTTAACGGATGATTTTTTGTTTCAGATTGAGCTCAACAAGAAGAGAGAGCAGGAATTGTTGAAGTTGAGACGTGACCTCGAGGAACAAACACTAGCAGGCGAAGCTCAGGTCGCTGCCCTTCGTAAGAAACAACAAGACGCAGCAAATGAGATGGCCGACCAGATCGATCAGCTACAGAAAGCCAAGTCCAAGTAAGTGAACGCAAAAGAAATTTGATTTTCGATAGAATTAAATATTTCCTTAATGTAAACTCGTAGCACTATAAGTCTTTGTTTAGCAAAAACTTTATCTATATAGTACGTTGTAACTCGGTAAAAGTCTAGGGTAGTAACTACGATATCCTACTATTTACTTTAAATTCTAATATCATGTGCCATATTGCAGACTCGAGAAAGACAAAAAAGACTTGAAACGTGAGTTGGACGATATTCAGGCCCAGGTCCAACATGTTATGAAGAACAAGGTATTAGGTTTAATTCCAGATAGACCAATCTTCCAAGTCTCCAATACACTGATTATCGGCACTTTCTATCCTCTATACCAATACCACTCCTACGGTACACAATTCACAATGATATCAAGACAGCCATCCGCACTCCTCCGGTATACGATTCTCTAGTATACCAAGAGAAACATCCGTAAATTCTAACATTTTATATTCCTATATAACTTTTCCTTTTATCCTCATATGTGCACAGATCAGAGAAGGAGAAAGCTGTAATGAAGACAGAACTCGAGGACATCCAATCTCAACTTCAATTTATGAGTAAAAACAAGGTATAAGTCGCACCCATGATCCAGCACTCGTACCTTCAGTGTCCGTACTGCCTTGTGTCTGTGTGTGTTTGTCACAATATTTATCTGTTGTACTGTCATGTTGTCTGTGCTATGATCTTCATTTGTGCTATAAAGAAACGTTGAAAGTTTTGCTTTCTACATGTATTTGTTTCTGTCAGTTAATTGTCGTATATTATAATATAAAGTATAATGTACATTTCTTTTATGTTAAAACGTTGGCATTTTTGCTTCTAAATGTCCAAATATTTTGTTTCATTGTACAAGTATTCTACTATAAATTTGTATTGTTTGGTGTTTTTTTTTTTTTTTTTGCTGTTTTGACTTTTTTTTTGTTATTGGAAGTCCTAATTCTATCTTAATTTCGAATACCGACTTTTAGCTATTTGCACGACTTCCGAATTTATTTCATTTTCACAGCAATGGAATCGTCTACCATTTCAATTGTCAAACAATCTTTAGAAATTGCAAGGATGATTAGACTGAAAAACTGCTCAGACATTAACTATTAATGTCGACCAGAATGATATGGATTTAAACTGACCATAAATCATTTGCTATTTCTATCTAAGTATATGTGTTATATATTTATATATCTTAACTGTATACATGATTATTTGATCCCAATGTATTGATATATCTGATGCATTTGGAAGCAGTGTAAACAATTTTAAATTCTCGTCATAATTCTATTCACTGAAATTACCGTTTGAATTTCCCAATTTGTACTGACAATGAGGTCAAAAGGTTGAAAAATAAAACGGGGGCGAAATTGTCCCTGTGTACAGCAGTTGTATACCTAACTTGTTTATTCTACACTTATATTTATTGTATACTTAATTTCGTTCTACCAGGGATCAGCTGAGAAGGTTGCTAAGCATTTAGAATCTCAGTTGTCTGAAGCCAATTCCAGAATCGACGAAGCTAACCGCATTATCGCTGACTTAGGTTCTCAGAAATCTCGCCTTCAACAGGAGACTGGCGATCTGACTCGCCAAGTAGAGGAGGTGGAGCACCGCGTCAGCGTAATAACCAAAGAAAAGCAACAACTCACTGTGCATCTCGAAGAATCTCGCCGAAGTGTTGAAGAGGAAACTAGGGTAAGAATTGAAAATTAATATCACAGATATTGTATAGTCAATTGATTTACCATTTTAATCGAATATATCCTTTCTATTGATCAAACGTATTTTAATAACTCTCATAGTTATAATTGACAAAATTAATTATCATGTTTTATAATTTTAATTTATTACCACATAAACAGATACGCCAGAAGATCCAGTCGGAGTCCCGTAACTTGAACGCCGACCTCGATGCCGTTCGCGAACAGCTGGAAGAGGAACAAGATTCAAAGGCCGACATCTTGAGACAACTCTCAAAGGCTCACAACGAGGCTCAGCAATGGCGCTCTAAGTTTGAAAGTGGAGGTGGACGATCTGAAGAGGTTGAGGAAGTGAAGTAAGTATTGAATAAAGCTTCTTAGTAAATTTGATATATTCGATGTCCTAGTAATTTGTATTTTTACTTATAGAGTTATGTATTCTCCTTAAAAAAATCTAACCTACGATTCAAAAGTATATGTTGCCTTACAAATCTTATAGATTATTATCCTCAACATCGTCATACATATTGAATTGCATATCCTCTTGCATGTGTAAGTATGCTCTTTAACAATACACCACTTTGATTTTCCTGTTTAGTAATGACATGCTTACCCTCTATCAGCTATTAGATTTACATGTAGTTTCATTCAGACATATGCAGTGAATCAGTTTCTGACATATCCTTATTTTTATCAACAGGCGCAGATTCACTGTCAAAATTAACGAAGCAGAACAGAATCTTGAAGCAGCAAATGTCAAAGTTTCCCAACTTGAGAAAGTCAAGATCAGACTTCAACAGGAAATTGAAGACCTTGTTATTGAAGTTGAACGAGTGAGTGCAAGAGCTATTTTCTGTATATTGAATTTTAATCAGGTTTCGTTATATCACGTCGTTTTCTTTGGTTTTAATTTTCAATAATAATACTGTATAAACTTTGAAATTCTCTAAATAAGTTCGATATTTCCTCGGAAACCTTGTCAATGTATTAATTGAAAATAAGAATTTGAGCATCAAATGAAATAGAAAGTCTCTTAATGACATCCGTACAAATTTTCAGTCAACATCATCTGCCAACAGCATGGAAAAGAAACAACGTGCCTTTGATAAAACTGTATCCGAGTGGCAATCCAAGGTTAAGACTCTGGAGACTGAGGTAGAGACTGCTCACAGAGAAACTCGCAGCTTCTCAGCTGAGGTATTCAGACTCAAAGCACAAATGGAGGAATCTGGTGACAGCATGGAATCTCTGAGGAGAGAGAACAAGAACTTAGCCGGTACGGACATATCTATTTCTAAGTCACAACATGCATAATGGTCTCTTTGGTAATTCAGTTTGATCTTTTTTAGACCTAAGAGATGTTTAGCCATAAAATGAAGTATTTCTTAGTCGAAGAATTAATATTTGTAGCAGAAAAAAGGATTATTTAAATAAAGATATTTCATGAAGAGTATGAACTAGAAGGAAAATGTAATAATGAACAAACAACAAATTGTAGATGAGATTCACGACCTTACTGATCAGCTGAGCGAGGGAGGTCGCAGTGTTCATGAAACAGAAAAAGCCAAACGCCGACTTGAAATGGAAAAAGAAGAACTCCAGGCCGCCCTTGAAGAAGCCGAATCATCCCTCGAACAGGAAGAGGCTAAAGTTATGCGTGCTCAACTTGAAATTGCCACCGTACGTTCAGAAATTGATAGAAGGCTCCAAGAGAAAGAGGAGGAATTCGACAATACTCGGTATGTAAACATCTCAGGCCTAGAAACTAGTGTTGAATCATCATAAATTCAAATAAAAGATAGATGAGTAGTAAGTTAGATGCTTACTTAAATAATGTAGGTATGCTATACCATACTAAAACTAATTAAACCTTGACGTACGATTCACAGAGCGATTGTAGCTTTTCACTCATACCTAAATATCTGTGTTTTCTCGTCTTTTGGTAGACTTGTATATTGAGTGGTTCCACAGAATAATCAAAATCGCCTCAAAACTAGATGATAATGAAATAAGTTTTATGAATTCGGCTTTTGTACTATTGCGCAACACTTCATCTTGTACCTTTTCTTTTTTGAAATTACTTTATAATTTCATCTTTAATCAGTCGTAACCACCAACGTGCCCTCGATTCCATGCAAGTAAGTCTCGAGGCAGAAACAAAGGGTAAAGCCGAAGCCCTGAGGATCAGGAAGAAACTTGAACAAGACATCAACGAGCTGGAAGTAGCCCTGGACGCTGCCAACAGAGGAAGAGCTGAGATGGAGAAGAATGTCAAACGCTATCAGACTCAGATCAGAGTAAGTAACTCACAATGTCGGAAAGGGAACCATGCACTGGTCTAAAGGGAACAGGGGATCCGGAACCCCCTGGATGTACATACCGTATATGTACATGTATATGATCATTGCTCAACGATCCTTAGATACTTAAAATGTTGCTTTTGTGAATTGCCACAAGCATGACCCCCGGTAAAAATCCTGAATCCGAACATGGGTATATTGAAAATCAATCTGCTGGTCAGTGTACTATATTCTCTAAATAACTGTTATTTGATAATTTGTCTACGTCTGATATACGATATATGATTTTTTTTTCAAAAACGAAGACCTTATTTGTGTGACTATTTTGCAGGAATTACAAGTTGCTGTTGAGGATGAATCTCGCCAGCGTGATGAGATCCGTGAGCTGTATTCATCTACCGAGCGCCGTATCAGCGTTATCATGGTTGAAATTGAAGATCTCAGAACATCATTGGATACTGCAGAGAAGGCTAGAAAGGTTGCCGAGGGAGAACTGCACGAAGCCAATGACCGTGTCAACGAGCTGTCTGCCCAAGTCAACTCTCTCCAGGGACAAAAGAGGAAACTTGAAGGAGATGTACAAGCCATGAGGGTAAGTAGTGATACTTAATACATCTCTTTGTGACACTTATCAAAATAAATACAAAGTTCTAAGTGAATGTTTTCTCTGATTACTATAATTGAATAACGAGAACGATGACCATGATAAAATATATTGCGTAAAACTAACGCTGTGCTTTCCTCATTCAGACCGATATTGATGACATGACTAATGAAGTCAGAGCCGCAGACGACCGTGCTAAGAAATCTATCGCTCAGGCTGCTCACATGGCCGAGGAACTCCGAGCAGAACAAGAACACAGCTCACAAATCGAAAAGTTCCGCAAAGGACTGGAAACCCAGATCAGAGAACTGCAGGTTCGCTTAGACGAGGCCGAATCTTCTGCTCTGAAGGGAGGCAAGAAGGTTATCGCCAAACTGGAACTTAGGGTAAGTGCAGCGAGACAAAGCTTAAAAAGTATAGATCGGTAATATGAACAAAATGTGACTATAATTACTCGCGCACAAATACTGTTATTGACCTAGATTAAATTGAGCTTTTTCCTCCCTTTACCCAGGTCAGAGAACTTGAGGCTGAGCTTGACAACGAACAGCGCCGCCACGCTGAGACCCAGAAGAACATGCGCAAAGCAGACCGCCGTATGAAGGAACTTGCATACCAGGCCGATGAGGATAGGAAAAATCAGGAACGTCTCCAAGAAATGATTGAGAAACTGCAAGGCAAACTTACCACATACAAGAGACAAGTTGAAGAGGCCGTAAGTAGCATAAAGTTTTCCGAAAATAGCCAAATTTATAACTGGTGATTTCTGTGACTATCATTAGCTGGTCAGATCAAAAGCATGTAACATTCAACTGAAATCGACATTTTAACGGACCTAAGGTTTCCGTGAAATATTTGCGACGAATGTGGCATGCCAGCAGGGGACGATAACTCCTCCCGGACACCTGGTCCCACATCAGGGACTCGCAATTGCTCCCCCCCCCTTTGAGAAAATTATTGTTACTCAGCTTGTCACGTTTATTGACTTGGATTTTTGGACATTCATTGGTACTTTTGCAGTTTTATTTTTAGATTTAAGAGAGGCAATGAGATAGTTAACTCAAGTTATGATTTTTTACCCGATTTTACTCATCATTATTTTGCTTTTATATCCACAGGAGGAGATCGCCGCCATCAACCTGGCCAAATACCGCAAAGTACAGCACGAGCTCGAAGACGCCGAGGAACGTGCCGATTCTGCCGAAAATTCAATGTCCAAACTGCGCGCCAAGAGCCGCAGCTCTGTCTCTACTACTCGCACAACTACTTTGATTTCTAAGTCCATGGTGAGTACCAACAGAATACCATTGTTATAGTAATGAATAAAACGCATGTGTGAACGCAATCACCCAAATTAAAGCACAGTTATCACGTAATAAAATTATTCCCCATTGTCATTTTTGATTTCTCTGCTTTCGTTTTCGAGAAGTACATGTATAATCATTTTCTAGAAGCATAATTTGGTATAATAAAGATAAAGTATTCTACTAATTCTTTTTTCTTGTTTGCAGGCTAAGGAATAAGGAGTTGACGGTACGTATGTCATTTCTAAATTTAATATTTGTTAATGCCTAAGAACTAGTCTCTTTATATGTAGTTATTCTATGATTCTTCATTATTCTTTATCAAACAAATCATTATTTAATTTTTAATTCTTTTACCATTATTATTACTATTATTATTATTACTATTATTATAATTATTATTATTATTATAATTATTATTATTATTATTATTTTCATTAAGAAATCATTAATATTTCGTTGGTGTTGTAGCTTGTCAAATTGTTGATACACTCTTATTGCAGTAATGTCTGATTTTTCTGCATGGGATGTATAGAAATGCTGTATCAACAATGTAAATTTACCTTCTAATAACCGATAATGTCTTATATCATCGTTATGCGTCTTCGGTTTTGATATCCATATTATTCTCATGGTATTTTATTTTGTTTACATTTGCAGCTGTGTGGAGACTCAGTAGACAACCCTGTGATTCCCACCCATTGAGGGAGATCTGCAAACTTTGTGATTTTCATGTGTTTAACAACTTATTCCACTGAAAGGGGTTATGAAATCCGCTTATACGGATGGATGGAATTGTGTTGACTTTGTGAAGATGTTGGGTACACATCTACTTATTTATTTGTCTTATTTATCGTGTGTATTCAGTGTTAGGAAGACACTTTACAAAGAACAATGATTTGCCCTTGCTTTACAGAGAGTTGTGTGACCCCTCTTTGGGTTCTGCATGCATGACGGAGACCAAGTCAGTGTGTCTATCGTTGTGTTTGTGGTGAATTTACCTGAATAAAATACTGATTCCTCTTATTTAACTCTTCTGTTATACTTTACTGCACTTTGTCTTGATTGTCTTATCTTTTATATGTTCTAATAGTACATATTAGCTGTAAAGATGACTACGGGCTTTAAAGACTGGTGCCGAGATATACCTTAGCCTGTCTAGTCATGAAAAGTCGAGCCTCATTAATCTGGATGCTTCACCCTCCGGATGAAATGTCCAGTGAACAAAAATTTCTAATTGCATTGGAAATTTTAGTTTGAATGCTTCAGGAATCCGAACATTTCATTTATCCGGACAATTCGCCTGGGAACGACGATGTTCGGATTAATAAGGCTCCACTCAATGTCTTCTCCACCAATGACACTAATTCATGTACCATGTGAAATCCCATCAAGTTTGTGTGGTGCTATTGTTTGTAATAATAATTCAATGACGTTGGAAGACTATACCTACACTTACGTCATTTCAAGATGATTAAGTAAAGTTACATTCCTTCGCTATCGGAGATACTAGTCCTGCACAAACGTCATGGTGTAGTCCCGCACAAACGTCATGGTGTGTCACGTGATACATAAAATTCTTTAATTTCAACAATAAATGCTATTATCAATAGCCCAAAAGCAAGATCAACAGGGACCTAGTTGCATCATATCTATGTCCATGTTTTGGTTGTAATATAGCTTTCATGGTTACACAGCGTATATGCCGAAAGAGTTTTGAGCAATTTATTTTAATGCCTTATTCCAATGTTCATAAACTGCGAAAATGCTTGAAAGAAAAAGAACACTTAACGTGTCAGATCTGAATTCTGTAAAATGTCAGTTATCTCCGAGTGACGAAACAGTGGAGGTGTAAAGTACCGAAAATGACAAATACAAGTTTCGAATGTAAAACATCACGGGACAAAAAGCTTTATTTTAGTGGATTTCTGTACGCCGATAAATGTAGACAACGTAACATTGCAGTCATGGAGATGCAATTGAAATAGTATGTAAACTAGAATTATGAACACCTCATATTTCCAAAATCAGTCGGATTACATAATACCAAAACAGAATATCATAATCATAAAAATACAGGTTATTCATTCAGAGGTGACGAAACAGCTACAACGTTGTCAAAGGAAAAAGACAAAGACAGGAGTCTAATGGCAAGCACCTTATAGGTGTATGCGGAATTTCCCGCCGATACGATGATGAACATTAATCCTGCTCTTTACTAATAATTGATCATTAATACGATCCCGGGAATTGTCAGTTTCGACAGTTTATAATTCTTACAACCTAATTATACATCTATCTTTTCATGTTCATTTTTATCTGATAATAAAAACTAAGGCATTTCAACTGACGCCATGTTCACATGACAGTGACGTGACCGTTTTTTTGTAAACAAACAAACAATAAATACAACACACTCAGGGATTATCATCGGTAAAAAAGACTACCTATTCAACTGGTGTTTACCAGGACTTCCGAAATAGAGGAATAATTTATCTAATTGATCTGGAAAGGTCTGGTCCTGACAAGGTGTTATAGAACTTCACCCCAGCGGAGCTGTACTGGATCCGGTACATGGACCTAAGGGGTAAACCTGATCACGGAACTCTAATTCTAACAAGATTCATAACTCAGGTCTTATGTATGATATGCAAGCGAGATAAGTTTATCTATTATAGAAGCTAGGCCTTGTAGGTGTTGATATGTTGAACTCTGCCTGTTCCACGGCCATAAGTACCAAGCGTAGGTCATGTTTGTCGCTTGTCATTTGTTTGTCGCTTGTCACCAGCACATAGCGACGTCTCAATATAAGTCAAGATTCTTGAGTTGGACATTAAACAACAATATAACAAACTATTCAATCTTTTACAGGACAGCGTTTACACATACTCATTAAATTTTCACAACTTTTACAGTCATGCGGATTTCATATACATGGAATCGGAAAATATTTAATGAATGCAAATGTTGTTTGTTATGATGCATTCCTTCGATTTTAGATCTGCAGCTAAAGTTCTTGTTCAAAGACAACTTTGTGTCGTCGATGAAGATATTCAGTGGTTTCTATATCATGGATTTCGCAGTCATAACATTGATGATATTGCCAGTAAGGCTTTAAACAGTGAATATCAAAATGGCTGAGCATAAATCAACATTTAAAGTCCTTCATCAAATTCCGGGGGCTGCAGTGGCCAAGTGGTTTCTGTGTTCAAATTCTGATTCTCAGGTCCACGGTTCCAACTCGGTTGGTTGACCCTGTCTTTCGGGTGAGGCAATAAAACCCCAAGTCCCGTGTCAAAGTAAGTATTTGCACGTTAATGAACTCACCCTGCTCTACGGTCAAAATGTCCGATTATAGTCCAAACGTGACGTCCTTCATCGACATACAGGTAAATCTCCAAGTGAAAGATTCTTGAGTGGGGCTTTAAACAACAATTCAACCAACAGCTAGCTAGGACCCGGTTGGTGTTTATATAGGCCCACGGCGGGTGTGACTAGTCGACAAAGGATGTTTTCTCCTCATAGGCACCAGATCCAACCTCTAGTGTGTCCAGGTGTTTGTTTTTACCTAACTCTTTATTTTGTATTCCTCATAGGAATTATGACATCATTGTTCTTTACCTTTTCATAAAAGTAAACAGTTCGTGAGTGCGACATTAAATGAATCAACATTACAGCTAATGTCATTTGTCAAGGGGAAGCAACTCACTGTCACAACAGATCTGATTTTGTAGTTTAAAAAAATAAAATACAAAAGCCACCATTCTCTTTGATACTTGGAAAAAATAACCTTTATTAGATTAAAATAATCTCGACCAGCGAGAGTTTAATGTATAGATTTAAATAAAAACATATAAATTCACTATCTGTGCTGTATAAATTCACATATCAAATACAAAAATGAGAATATGAATAAAATGTGGTACATAAAACATCCACCAAATATTGTGATCTAGAGTAAAGAATATTATTATATGTAACATGTTGCCTTTGTTGGCATTTATGATTAGATGTCAGCACAAACAAGAGAGAGCTGTATTTTCAGATCGTAGATCGTAAGGAGCACATAGAAGATTGTCATCCTGAATACGTGATGTTTGTTTTAAACAACTAGACGTACTTGACTGCATAAATATATATAACATTAATATGAGATAAACTGAAAGTAAATTGCTTGAAAAGTATACAATAAATAGAAAGAAGACTTCTGTAGTTGGACAGTTACATGTATGACTTGGTAGTGAATGCTAGGATTGTATAATTGGTATCGACAATCCTAGAATTTCGCCCTCTGTGCATCCGATTCATCATACGAGAAACTTCTATATCCATAGTCCGTAGTTTTATTGTTTGTCGGTTTCTCATATTTATGATGAAGTCATGGACAACATAGCTCGGGATCTAGGTCTACGACCTGCAGAACCCCATATGAAAGCTGATTGTCGGGTCATTCCTATTTCTTAGGCTGTCCGTTCAGATGAAGCTCATGTCCGCCTCTGTATACAGGTCCCATAGTGACTGATCTGGTGCCTCTTTAACTACGAAAAGAAAATATCTTGTTAGACGGCTACATCCATAAATCGATCCCAGCCACGCACTGGGAGATCCTTTTCCTAAATAATAATTTGACATTTGACATTGAACACTTACAGTAGAAAGAACTTTACTACCGGGAAGCTCAATGAAACGTAACTTTATAATATTCATTTCACTCTCTCCTCTCTCTTTCTTTCTTTCACTTGTTTCGCCATGTTCTTTTGTAGAACAAGGCGGTTCGGTCAAAAGTTCATGATAAAGTCTATGCTATAGAAAAATAAGGTTTACCTATGGGCAATTCTTAGCAATTAAAACCTTAATCAAGAACAATATGTTTTGCATATTTGAATGCCTGTACTTTATACACATTACGTAATGTGACCTACCTCCGTTGGGAGAAAATCCGGTGAAATAGGGTGAACCGTCATATCTGTATCTTGTATAAAATCTAGGCAGGAATTTACCTTGGAAAGGACTGTCTGACCTACAATAAAGAATAAAATAATATTCACAATACGTCATATTTTTGTTATTATATAAAATAATATCCACGATACATCATATCTATGTTTTTATGTAAAATAATATCAATGTTACATCATATAAATATTATTATATAAAATAATATCCACAATATTTTGTGTGTTATTTTATACAATAATATCCACAATACGTCATACCTATGTTCTTATATAAAATAATATCTACAAAAAGTTATTTCTGTGTTATTATATAAAATAATATCCACAATACGTCATCTCTGTGTTACTATATAAAAATATCCACACTACGTCATACTTATGTTATTATATGAAATAATATCCACAATACGTCACTTCTGTTTACTTAGTTATGATTACCAACCGATACATAGAATAAAACAACGTTAATGTTGACGTTAGAACTAAAAAGGATAACCTCAAGTGCAATAAAATGTCAGTAGGGTATTAATACGGTAACAGAATGAAATTTTAAAAAAGAAAACAACATAAGAACAAGCCTAAATATTTTCTTTGTTGAGGAAATACAGCAATTGTCCAATGACACCTTATCCATTATCATCCAAGTTTTTTTTTAAGAAAAACTTAACTACTGCTATTCACTGTCAATTTTAAATTTATCAGATCACATACTATGACATCAATAAGAACTGTGCTCAAATGACGTACTGAAATATAGAGATACTGCTTGATATACTTAGGTAGTTTGTTGTACTTACATTGATAGATCATCTGGAATTTTTTCAGATTTCCGCCTCCTTGCAATATACACCATGCAGAAAACAAGTGCAATAGCTATTAGTGCCATGACAACTACTGGTAATGCTATTTTTAGAATGTCGTCATCCCCTGATCGCTGTGCCACAGTCTGACATATATCCCCGGTAAAACCAACGGTACATCTGAATAAAAAGTGAATACATGTATACCCGGTAAAACCACGGTACATCTGAATTAAAAGTGAATACATATATACCCGGTAAAACCAACGGTACATCTGAATAAAAAGTGATTACATATATCCCCGGTAAAACCACGGTACATCTGAATTAAAAGTGAATACATATATTAACATACATTTGATTATGATTTCTTATACAACGGTAAACTTCTATGTATTCATGATTATCCTGACTTTGGTAATCATATACATCATCAATTACCTAAATATGTTGAACATTTTGTGATTTTAATTTGATAAAAAAATATGTCCATACACATGACAAGTTCCATTACTGATCAAATATGCAGTATTATAGTCATCGATAGTGTGTGTTATATTGAAATATAGTTTCTTTACATATCCCAGTAACGATGTTATTAGCTTGTTGTTATAAAACACTGTAGTTACTTAACATGTCATTTGTGCTACTTATTAGAACCGACGGGTTTCGGTGGTTGTGATGTGATGGTTCTGGTTGTTAGATCGTCTTGGGTTCGAATCTGCACTGTGGATTTCGGCTGGTGTCATGTCTTTTGAATAAGACAGTTATATCCAAGGTTCCGTATCAAAGAAGTTATCTACACGTTAAGATCAGTACTCAATGTTCCTGAGTGCTGAGCAGAGGTCATATATATAACCATTTAACGGAATACATTGACATATCCATATAAGTGAAAGTTTGTTGAATGGGACCTCAAACAATAATGCGACAGACCAAATAAGTTACTTTACATGTCCTGGATGCTCGTACATTTATAACCAAATACCTATAACATAAGTATAGTTATTGCATTGCCAGCTGTGGAGCAGGAGTTGCGTCCCCTTCTACAGAACCTGATCTCACCGTGTTATTATGTGGCATACTATCTGTAGCATTTCCCCTGCTTCTTTTGGACTTTGTGCTGTTTATTGTTCTATAGAGGATTTTGAAAGTCACTTTGCATCTTCGACTCTCCTGTTTAATTTCTAGATTGATAATTTGGCAATAGATAAATGCTCTTTTTTTCGTTTATATATTTAGTTGGCTTTTTCAAATACCATTAACAGTATAGATAATGTTTGGTGTCGTTAATTTTTATTATTTTATCAATAACTGATTCAACTGTTACAATTGTCACTCTACTTACAAACATGATGGTTGGTCATTCTGAACTGTGCATTGTCCCCCGTTTAGACAAGTATTTTTGAAGTCATACAAAAAACAGGCATCTGTGAGTTCAACTGAAAATAGAGAACATACAAATTAAGAAACAAAAGATTTTGATTATACAATCCGATATTTCGAAACATATGCACATGGCTATATAACAAGTACTAGTTTGTCATATCTAGTCGTATTCATGGTTTTGTTCTGAGCACAGTGTTGCAGGTGTTAATAAGAGAGGGTGATAACAATTCGTACATTTTATTCATAACACAATATTAATATTTTCTTCAAAGTGAGTTATACCATCCATTACAAAGAGTGGTCTTGTACATGTCTTTACGATACTGCGGCTGAATGGCATGTTAAGCATCTCTCTCTCTCTCTCTCTCTCTCTCTCTCTCTCTCTCTCTCTCTCACCTCTATCATATGACTGCCCAACAGCATACAATATTGCCGGCACGGTTGCTATGGGAACAGTTGTATTGTCGATCACCAGCCCCTGATTTTCTCTGATGTTTTGGATAAGTGTGTTTCCATAAGTGAGTATCACATCATCCGTAACTGTCTGGTTAACTAGCACACTCGCATTTACTTCTAGAGACCCGTCTAACAAACTTCAAATAAATAAAGTTAATACAATAGTAAGCGTATTGGTAACTGTATTATGTACTACGGTTTGACAGATACGTAAGCAGTACCGACCTGCAGAGGTATTTTACTGCAGTGATATCTTGACCTCCTGTCCTGGTGTAATAAAAAAAACTGATAAGAGTACTAACAGTACATTTGAATGTACAATGTTAGACGACTCCCTTTTAATTACACACTTTCTAAGAGTACTGGTTGTATTTTGAGTATGTTGCTCCCACCCCACGTGTAATCACATCCCTGTTAAGAGTAATAACTGTTTATTGGATAGGTTGGATATTATATAGCTGTGTAGGAATCGAATCAAAAATGGGCAAGATAACAATTTCAAAATACTCGAAGTGCGACCCAAAACTAAATTAATAATCAAAAACGACATATATTCTTTATCTGCTTGATAATTATGCAGTAAACATGAAGAAATAGAAAAAAGAATATTTCTACATATCAATCAAATTGCACTGAATGCTTTTTGTAAAAATAAATATCGTAAAAAGTGATTGGTTGCCCCTCTCTACCCCGAGACGCATAAAGCTATATAACTCGAACATGTAAAGAATATAACTTCTTATTTACACCTCAATGATTTGACTGTGAAACATATAGTCCCTCTCAATACAGAAAAGTGTGTATGTTTACGCTCTACTTTTCTGACAATAGCTGCTCCTGTACTTACCCAATACTAGCAATAGACACACTAACGAAATCCGGTAAAAGTCTGAAAACGTTTATAACCTGAAATATAACAGAAAAAAGAACGTAAAACGTAATGCAATGGACAGAAGGGCTAATTCTCATTTACAAAATCAACTCCCTTGTCCACCAAATATACATCCGGGGTGTTACATTGTAAGCAAGATGGCAGCCTGACTATGATGTCAAAAGGAAATGAAGCTTTACACTTCAAATTTTGTCAGAGTTCCACAGAATGGAAGATTACCATAGCTTCATAAAGGGCTGATGCCCCGTCAAAGTTTAATTCTGGTTTCCTTTCTTGATTTTGATACATTTTAATAATGATTTCAGTACATTCTTAATTTTGTATGAGACAAAAATGAAAAAAGCAAAACAAAAAAAAAAAAAACAAAAAAAACAAAAACTGTCGGAATAGCGAAGAACAAAGTGTACATACAGCGCTCAGTATATCCAGGTATTCTTTGGAGTCCGGGTTTTGATAAGCATTAGCATCAGTAGCATCGGTCGTCAGTGGCAACGAAATCAGCAGTGCAGATTCTGAAAATTTTTGCAACGTAATTTAATTTTAAGTAAATTAAGAATATTATCAAAATTTAATAATAAATAACAAAGGAATCCGTCAACTAAATGACATAAAACATACTCTTTGATGAATTATACAATAAAACAATATATAATCAACTCCACATATAACGAAGATGGAGGGAGCAAGATATCTCATTGTAGCCGATCTTCGTTCTTCGAAATTACAAGGTAATCCATGGAAAAGCATCGAGTATACAATGTTCTCGTAACAACCGGTACCTCATTATATGCGATCTCATTATTTGCGGATTTAACTGTATTTATATTAGATCAAAATGGCACCGATCAACACAAGAGGAGACACTGGTGTGAGAGAAAAAACGAATAAAAGACTGATACGAAAGGAACTGCTAGCAGCAATAAAGGGAAATTAAAAGTGCGCGGTACAAAAGAATCCTGTAACAAAGTCCAAATACCACAAAACTTCAGTAGCAAAACAGACTGAAAGAATAAAAAAGTACAGGTAACCATGAGTAACATATACCACAAAACCTTTAACGGTAAAACAGACAGAGAGAGCAATAAAGTAAAAGTAGCCACAATTTAAGGACACTACAAAACAAATACTGGTAAAACAGACAGAAAATAATACAGTAAAAGTAGCCACGATTAACATAAACCACAAAACCTATAATGGTAAAACAGAGAGAATAATATAGTAAAAGTTGCCACGAATAATACAAAGCACAGAGCCTTAACTGCAAAAAACAGTTAGGGAGAAAAATATGGTCAAAGTAGCAACGAGTGACATAGACAACAAAAGCAATATCGGTTAAACAGATAGAGAGAATAATAAAGGAAAAGTAGCCATGAGTAACATATACCACAAAACCTGTACTGGTAAAACAGACAGAGAGAAGAATAAAGAAAAAGTAGCCATCACTAACATATACCACACACCTGTACCGGTAAAACAGACAGAGAGAATAATAAAGTAAAAGTAGACTGGAGTAACATATACCACAAAACCTGTACCGGTAAAACAGACAGAGAGAATAATAAAGTAAAAGTAGCAATGAGTAACATATACCACAAAACTGTACCGGTAAAACAGACAGAGAATAATAAAGGAAAAGTAGCCATGAGTAACATATACCACAAAACCTGTACCGGTAAAACAGACAGAGAGAATAATAAAGTAAAAGTAGCCATGAGTAACATATACCACAAAACCTGTACCGGTAAAACAGACAGAGAGAATAATAAAGGAAAAGTAGCCATGAGTAACATATACCACAAAACCTGTACCGGTAAAACAGACAGAGAGAATAATAAAGTAAAAGTAGCCAT
>JACSZP010013253.1:22957-33388 GCA_016161895.1 Pinna nobilis | reverse complement strand
GTTTGCAAACTCAGACAATACACTTTTTACAACGCGAAGCCTTTTCCCCTTTGTTTGAATCGGGTAATTAGCTCTACCCGATAATGAGAACTTAACACCACCCACCCCCCAAAAGACTTCTTTTCATTTACTTTTTCTCAGATATGAGAAAAAAAGAAAAAATACCTGATGGAATGATATTGATGCACAATTTACAAAAGGAAGCAAGAATTGATAAAAATACCTGTAATGTCAACGAAATCTATTTGGTAAATTTTTCTCCTGGCTATAATATGTAGACACGGAATTCAGTAGAAAGACATGTACCTTCGTTTTCTAATGGACCACTGCAAGGTACTTTTGAGACAATGAACACATGCATTATATCAATAATGACTATATAGCCAGTTTTCCCCCGCAGTCATATATCTCCCCTGAAATTGCTATTGAAATATTTATTTCCTTGCTAGAATAGAGGATTATCTAATTACTTTCACCAAGTTGACCTGCATTTCTAAAAGAATCCTTTGAACAAGATAAATTATGTTGACTCTGTTTAAATNNATCAAATATCCACCATGGAAGCACTTGGTTTTAGTATTTGAAATATATCAACGAACAATATCTAATTGCAGAAAAATATAGTCTTTAAGGAAACCGGCATACATGTTTTTGCAAACATGTACATTGGTTCAAAAACCCAATAGTATTTCTGTTAGTTTGTATGCAATCATAAAGTAAGCCATGCCCAAAATCAGTGACATCGTAAGTAAAGAAAAGTAGAGACTCACAACAATTTTTAATGACATATATTTCCCTGGTTTACATTTTTTTCTTTTCTTAAGACATATATGATTATTGATGTAGTACAATTTTTGTTTACAAAATTAGTTGTAGACAAATATGAAAAGTATTATTAAATTCGGCGAAAATGTGTTTGTGGATAATCAACGTTAAAACCCCTACCACCACTACCATCCCCTTAAAAGGCACAGTTCCTATTTCGTCGGTGGTGAAATTTGATAAAGTTGTTTTGACATCTTATTTATCTTTAAAGAAAATTCACTGTGTTCAAAGCAATCCAGATATTACAAAAAACGTGTATCTAATCGTATCCTAATACATCAAAAGGAGGGGACAAGTACATGTAATTTTGCCGGGAGAAAATTACTATGGGGGTTTATTGGCTCTACAACACCCCTACTCTACGGCTAAAAGTGCCGAGCATAGGGCAAATGTGTCACCCTTCACTGGCATATGGTGACGTCTCAATATAAGTGAAAGATTGTTTAGTTGGACATTATACAACAAACAAACCAACCAACTAATTCGCATCAATGTGTTGAAAATATCTGAGTCTAACTGATATTTCTGGTCTTCAATGTAATCTTTCGAACCTGAATTGTTGCCCGGGTGAACCTGAACCCATTTTGTTTCGGAAAGATTGAACAGGATTAAGAAACCTTAAATCAAACATTATCAAACACTGAGCGATTTTTGTTGGTAATGTATATCTACCCATTTAATCATGTTTCAGTTGATAGCAAACATATGGACTATGCACCACAGCGAAAAAGAATGGAAGAATCCTTTCAAGTTTGAGCCAGAGAGATTTCTTGATGATTCTGGCGATCTCTTGCCAGCTGACCACGAAAGGAGGAAACAGTATGTACACTGGGATTTTAATTTTAGACATCTTGATAATGCGTGTAAGTACATGTACTTAAACGCACCTGACATACGAAATCCTTCTTTAGGAAATACATTCTATTTTAGGGTAGTGTTAATGATTCTAATGAAATTAGCTTAATCTGTTTTTTTAGTTTCCAAGATAATAGAAAGTAAAATAAGCCATAGATAAGTTTGTTCATTTTATCATTTGACAATATTTATATTAAAAAAGTTAAGCATTATCGTATCTCTAATTTCAGATTCATGGCCTTTGGAGTGGGGAAAAGATCCTGCGTCGGGGAGGTGTTTGCTAAATCGAAAATATTTTTGTTTCTGGCCACTATTATGCAAGTATACACGGTGCTGCCACCTGACGGAGAATCGCCGACTTTATTTGATCCAAGAGACACGGTGAAAGGCAGTATTAAGCATCCCAAATCATATCGTTGCAAATTTGTAAAAAGACAATTGGTTCATTAAGATTTATCGTATTTTCCCCGTTATCATGTAGTTTTTTATATTCTATCTGATGATTACCCATTACTTTACAGATTGTTTAAATGAAGGCTGCTATCATTAATTCTGAAAGCATATTCTATGCACTATCTATCGTTGATTCAGATTAACCGACGAAAAACAATTCCTTTCCTTGTTATACTAAGAATCAATTAGATTTTAATCGACAATTTTTGAATCAATAAATATTAAATGAAGTAAGAGTCATCACACTCTTTACAATGCTGTCATCTAGATTGTATTCACCGATTGTTTTTGATAAAATATGTTTAATTGTGATGAATTACTTTATAACTGATTACAAATCTATGTACATGAAATTCTAAGTAGCAGTCGATCTTTTTATGCTTCTGTTTGGTATAAAGTGGTGAAATGATTTAATGCCACTCATCCTTTGTTTCCGTTTTAAAGGCACATTTTCATGATACTCTTGACGTGTTCTATTAAAGCTGAGATTTGAAGTTAAAAAATGGTTTATATTTGAATAAAAAAAAAATTTACGATCCAAGGTCAAATGTTTACTTTGACATACCCCACTTATCTAGGATCCTATTTTTATTTTGAAACACCCTACTCCTTTTCCTAAGACAGCAGACATATTTATATTTGCTTCACTGGAATACAAGTCCCACAGCAGCTGCAAAAGGCGGATTAGTGCCGTCAGTCGTCATTCTATACCTGAACAGTTCATTCCCACTTAGCCAATATTTGTAGAAATCCTATTCCCACATAGCCAATATTTTGATTCTCACACCTGATTGATCATTAGGCTATAATCTGTTTTACATTAACATTGTTGTATATTTTTGTTATATACGTATATTAACTGAGAACAATTATCTTTAGATATGATTCGAAATTAAAACAAATACAAAGATTGTAATACATTCAATTGGTAATAGATATGTATTAAACAGAGTTTCACTTTAAAATATCTGATTACGTGCATAGTACATAATTATACAAATATGTTTTTTGTTTCTTTCTTTTTTTCCTCTGTAAGATAAGATACCAGTCACACACAGGTACGTGCAAACATATTTGTTTATATTAATGTCTTATTTGAAATAACAAAGCTGAATTATTTTAAATAAAATCTAAATTTTATAGTAAGAAAAAGTATTGAACATTAACTAAATACATAATTATGTACAAGCCTTACAGTTTAAATATACATATTGCGATTAAAACTTTTACTTGTCAATGAAAGGTATATTTAAGGGTTACCATGTGACTGTTTTAGAAAAACTGACAGGGTATCGGCGAATCCCCTGTCAGAAATGAAGTTTCACCGCGAGACCTCAGCTGAGCGGTGAAACGGACATTTCTGACAGGGGATTCAACGATACCCTGTCAGTTTTTATGCAACAGTCACATGGGAACCCTATTCTAATGCTCCTTACATTATTTTCGTTTCTCTAGTATCTTGTCAGAAACTGTCAAGACGCATAGTTGCCTAGGCCATTACAATAAAAATGTGACGTCATCTAAAAAAAATCAACATCTTTGTTATGGTATTTTCTGCCTAAAATTAAACTTGAATAATTGTCTTAAACTTGATATCACAGGTAGCTTTGAAATATGAAAAACCTTTTTATCTCACTTATATGGGATACTACCAAGTCCTCATATTTGATCATTATTGGTCTGATTATTAAATAGCTTCTAGAGAATGGGGATCAAATATAGTAAATAATAATAATGCTTTTGATTTAAATATTATATGCAGACTTTCTAGTACTTAAAAGTGTGGTCTGTCGTAAATATTTTCTATTAATGGTTGATGATTAAACTTTGGTGAGAAGTGTATTTTTCTATCCAGCATAAGTGCACTGTGCAAAGCTTTTAGTGCTTGATGAAATGTTTAAAGCTCCATAAGAATATTTCACTTATATGGAGACGTGTCCATATGTCGGTGAAGTTTCATGTTCTAACTTTTTAATTTACCAGGTGGGTGGTCTTATTCTAACACCTACCTGGTAAATTCAAAAGTTAGAACATGACGGAAACACAACAAATTTGGCCTATGATCGGAACTTACGTCCGTTGGGCAGGGAGGTTTCATTAACATGCTGGTAGCTATTGTTAAGCGGGACCTTGGTTTTACTGTCTCATCCGAAGGACAGGGACAGCCAACTGCAATGCGGCGCAGATTTGAACCTATTACTTCGCGATCAAAAGGCACATAGGCTAACAGTGAGTCACGGTGTTACCCTTGATTGGGATGAAAAATGTTATCTGCTATGCCAGTTTACTTCGAACAATTTCATAGTTATAAATCATATTGCTTTATATTTTAAAAGGAGAGTATTTACTGTTTTTTTTTCAAAATTGATCTTTTTTAAGTCGCATCATGAAAAAATGATAAATTAAATTTACAATGTACATGCATATGTACCGTGTTTGAAGTTTTTCTTTTAAAACTTGCAAAAATCATTCTTTACGTATTTTAATCTCGATAAAAGTTTTAACTAATTCAAAATAATTACAAAAGACAAGATATCACAGAATATTACATTCAAAATGTATAAAAATACATCGGTGGTAAAAAGAGTGATATATAATATTTGGATAACTGTATACCTGTGATATAAGAACAGTACAATTCATGCATCAGGGTTGTTCCAGCTACGTTTGTCTGAATATGGACATTGATCCCTTCAGTCAAAGTTAAGTGAAAATCAGAACAGTTTCATGTGCACTCTGAATGATTCATTCTGTTGTCTGAAAAAATCTGATAAATCCAATTTTTTGTTGTATATCTACTAGAATAATTCATTTAGTTCCATCTAAACACTAAACGAATCATAAATCATCAACTCTATATAAAGTCTAACAGCCCTGTTTCTATTTATATAATGGGACCAGTGCACAAAGATGGATTTATGACATTTTTTAAAATGTAGGACTCAACGTAGTAGATACGCGTAGAAACAAGTAATAACATTGCGATATCGATACAAACTGCGCTAAAATTGAATAGGGAAACCATACCAGTTTAACTAAAACGTGTACAAATACCCTATATCAATGCTGTACCTTGTGTATCATTATATCTATTTGATAATGTATTCCTTTTATGAATTAAGAAATGTTAATCAATAGTGCAATTACTTTGGTTGTACTTAGATAATACTTTTTATTTACAAATATTTGCAGAGAAACTGGGAAATATGAGGAGAAGGGTTAATATGAAACAGATCGCATAGTAACATGCTGTTTTCCCGAACATCTGTTGTCACTCCTTTCTTAGGCTTCACATTCGTTCTCTTATAGTTTTCATTCAGTTTGATTTTCCTGATTGTGTATATATACTAAATGTTGGATACAGGATATACACAGCTGTGGTCATCAAACTTGTTTTGTTATCAGGAAAGTTTAAATCAATACAAATATATGGTGAAAACGGTTTATAGAGTAGAAAAGAACACTGTTATCAGGAGGATCAGATAGAGGAATGAGAATAATGAATGATGGGACTAGTGCGATCGTACGGAAATCCTTACTTCTATACAAAGTAAATGAGACATTTCAAACTGATAAATGTACGTGCCTCAGGTGTACATTTCATGCCCTTCATCTGTTTAATAAATGGCGCGTTATGGCTCTTTAAAATGTTTATTTACATCGATAGTTTGTGCTTCACAGCGTTAACATAAGTAATTACATATGTATACTGAATAACGATTTGAGATGCAACAAAAATGTGTATTAGATTGGTTTTAGATAAAGTAAGCATATCGTCGTTAAAACAAGACATAACACATTCAATACAGTTTATCTGATGCTGTAACTATATAAACATTCTTTTACAAGAATGAGGCATCAGAAAACAGATAGCAATTGGCATTGTGATATTCATGTTGGTTTAATGTTTAATACATGTATCTAAAGTAACTAAGAATTCACATTACTCTTGTCACAAAAGTTTATGTTACGTTAATGCGTAAATATGTATAAAGCACCTGTCCAAGTGACCAGGCTTTTACAATGCTCGACGATATGACGATCACTTTTACTTTTTCATAAAGCGAGATATAACAAGTTTCGAGATAGAGACTTTATTAGATAGATAGAGATTGTTAATTCATCAAACACACTGATATTTGTTGAGGATCCTGTTCCGTATGAATATCTTCCGGTCGTGACGTAATGATTTTCAAATCTGCTCTGCTGAGGCGGTTTGCCTGTCCTCTCCTCCGGACGACACCTTTAAAACAGAGGACTATTTTTACAGTTGATATTATGACTTTAGGGAACAGTACCTTTTATTTAATTTTAAGTGCTGAAAATTGATCATGCCCAGATCAGGGTTTTTTTTCAGGAAAGGGGGGGGGCGACATTTTCTAGGGGGTGGGGGTTGGGTCCAACTTCTAAAAAGGACAAATCTAACGCTGTTAAGATAAGAATCTAAGCATATTTGACCTATATTTATATATATATTTTGCCAATTTCAGAGGGGGGGGGTGTCGAACCCCCTCGCCCCTCTTGATCCGCGCATGTTGATGTTAATGTTTAAGCGCCCCATTGACATTCAGTGAAGTCTCTATATGAGTGAATTTTCTTTCAGTGAACTTGAGCAACAAAGACATCAAACTCAGTAATATGCCCGCAATAAGCACCTCACGCACACTCAAATGTACTACTTATGCAGACTCACTAACTAAATTTCAAAGTCGCATATATACTGGTATCTTACTGTAACGCGAAATATTTTTCTTTGCTCTTACTTTAAACAGTTATTACCTTATAACCGTGTCAATAAATCATGTTTTTCACGGGTAAACAACAAATCCTTGGTTAATTATGAATTCTAAATCACATAATTTTTTTGTGTTTTTTTACTTCATTCGAATACCCGAATATTGGGGATACCGTGATACAAGAAGAACATTCCACATATTAAGTATAAGACCAGCAAATTTACACTAACTTAACTGGAACTTTTAATTCTGATCAAATAAAGTTTAGAATGAAAGTAAGAAAAGAGTACTCAGCACTCTGCAGCGAAACAACGACGGCTCTTCAAAACTTTTCACACAATTATATTTTACCCGTGAAGCTGTATGGCCGCCGTATACCGGTGATGGTTGACAAATTTTGCCTTTGCTCGGCACTTATAACCACAGAACATTGGGTGGGGCGGAGTGGGAAACGTGCCGGCGTACCAACAGTAACACGGGAATTGGATATTTACTGCCTCATTCAAAAGGACAGGGACAGCCAACCGCAGTGGTTCGGTTTGCACCAACGACCTCATGATCAGAAATCGAACACGCTAACTCATGAAGTTGGTATGTATTTTTATAAATATGGATGTTGCGGTTGTTTTCATTATGCGCATGCGATTCGATGATAAGAAATTTTCGAATTAATAAATGCCCCTTTAAAGGAATTCTTATCTTGCTTTGATCTCTTAAGTATTCAGAGATGAGATTAAATTTCAGTCAAAATGGAGGAAAATGGTTCCTTTCTAAAAGCTTAAACGGTAAAAATAAAGATATAACACCGCAGCAAAATCAAAGAAAAGGAGGAATCCCTCATCTCATCCCTGTGTATTATTAGACAACATATTTATCTCGGCAAATAACAAAAAGTCAAATTTTTCAACATTAGGCCTATCCACCATGCTGCAGTCTTGATAAACACGTCCTCGGTGAGGGGAAAAAACGTCTATACTGCACACCACGAGGCTAGCACTGACGTCACATTGTAGTCACGTGTTCACAAAAAGTCACTTATACACAAAGATATAGGTACCGGGTTATGAAAGCAGAGTATGAAACTATAATACCACAAGTTCAATTTAAATCAGATTATTGTATAATCTGTCACAAATATAGATATAACGCTACAGGGAAATCAAGGAAAAGGAGGAATTTCTCATCCCTGTGTATTATTTCTAGAATTTAAGTTCGTTAGCGTCAAATGCCCTCTTTGGTACCAATTTGATACAGCAGTAAAATTTTTCTTTTTATATAATATAATTGTGCCTGCATTTTGTATTCACCGACTACAAATTTTAACAGGCAGTACGCAAAAGTGAAAAGTAGCTTTTGTTCAGTATTTGTCCGATTTTTCGAGAAACTCTTTTTTTATATGAAAAATTTCTCAAAAGAACGATATATTGTTTTACAATATAGGATTGCACAGAGCATGTACAAGAAAATTGTCATTAGTAATTTAATACTGGAAAAGCTTTTTTATTGACGTTTTATGATTCATTGATACAAGTCCGTAAGGTTCTCAGAAAAAAATATCAAAAGGCATTGCACCGCTGGATAAAACATCATACACATGGGTCCAGTGAAATATGCAGACTGCCACATGCTGGCTACAGATTTCCACAATAAGGTTGGCTTTTTCCATACTATGCCTGGTGTTTTTTTTATTTAATCCGAAACCCAGAAAAAAGTGTGTCACAGCGAAACTGGAATCCCAGACCTCGCGTTTCAAAGACGAGCACTTACTCAAGGACATCTTTAATATGTAGAACAGTTATCTGGTAGGCGGCAAATGCCTCTAAAACGTGACATTGCACCCGCTGTTATCTGGTATGATTGTCACATAATATAAACACACAACAGATTAGTAACACTAAATGATCTTGAATATATTAGTAGGCAAATGTTATATTTAGCATGAAGTGTCTGCATTTCGTGGTATTTCTCGAGTTATGATACGGTGTGCATTTACCTGTCGGCCAAATGTGATAATTTTCGATTGTGCAAAGAGCGAAAATGGAGTTGACTATTCCTACTGTTGCGTTTCTGGTGTCTCTGATCCTGTTCTACTTGTTTAACTCGAAAAGGAATAGAAGCTCAAGCATACCCGGACCAACCGGATATCCTGTGGTGGGGAATACATTTGATTTTGATCTGACAAAAATTCACTTAAAATTATTCCAGTGGACTAAAGTATACGGGGACATATTTCAGATAAATCTATTCGGTAAAGTGTTCGTTGTTGTCAGTTCTTCGAAACTGCTTCGGGAATTGTTTCTTAAGGAGCCAAACGCAACTGTGACGTCAGCACGGCCGGATACATTCTATAAGAATTATATGACTCCCGACGTTAACGTTTCATCGACGTCGTACGATAAAGATTGGGTCAAGCGTCGAAAATTAATGCACAAACTTCTACATGCTTACGGAGAGGGTCTACAACGCATTGAAAGAAGTATCGTTGGAAAGCTAACCGGGGTGAAAAAAGAACTTTGCGAGTTAGATCAACAACTTTGTGATCCTAGCGATTTGGTGGAGGATTTTGTGATAAGTATTATTCAAATAATGGTACGTAACAACCGCGTGGTACAGATGTATTAGGACTACAATGCTTTTGAATTTTGTTCACAATGTCCAACTGATAGGAGCAATGTTTAAATGATTATTTCCTAAATATTCACATTTAAGTGTTGTCGTTGTTCTGTTTTCTTGTTTTCGCTCGATTATAGTTAAATAATTTACAGAAATAATCAAATATCTTAAAAATGACTTTCAAGTCTTAAATATTTTAGTGTTAACATATACTAAGGCAATATAGCTTGAGGGCTAACTGTTTTATCCGAAGACCGATAAATTCACGGTGACCATATGAATTCCTGCACATGCAGTTCCACAGGAACATAAGTTTAAAGCAAGTCAAAAACCCTGGGAACAATAAATGAACTTGTCACGACGAAACAGATATGCTATCTTATGTACATACAACTATCACAGGAAATGCAATTGAAGTATAATGAATCGAATCCACGCCGTGCCGTAGTCGGATGTGCCTGTCCTCCGGATGATATACTAACAAGCCGAGGCCCTCACTACTCTATAATTACAAGTACCGAGCATAAGCCAAATACATATCCCTTAACTGGCATATGGGGACGTCATCATATAACTCTGAGATTCTTGAGGGAGACATATACTTCAATGCAACCAAAAACAACCAATCGAGCATAACCAAAACTAACTGAATTAAATTTATTTTATACCTGAGCTATTCAAATACCGTTTCATTGATGGAAACGGTTGTGCAAAATCACGACGGGTTTTAATCCACGCATTGCTTTGAAATTCTTTTAATTTATATTATATACTGTTCAACATGAAAGGCAGCTTGCAACCACTCATGGGCGAAAAAGTTATGTGCAGTTATCCTGAATTTGTCACAATATCCCTAAAATAAAGTTTGCGGTATACAAAATTTGTGTTCATTTGTGCTGATGTTTTGTTTTTTGTTGTTGTTTAACGTCCCACTCAAGAATATTTCACT
>JACSZP010013253.1:0-22928 GCA_016161895.1 Pinna nobilis | reverse complement strand
AACCGCGGAGTGGCGCTTACGCGGCTCGAACCCGAGTCTTCCGATTCACAGTCGAACACGCTAACCACTCGGTCACGGAGGCCCCTCATTTGTGCTGATAAATGAAAAAATATTATATTGTCTTATATGTATCTGTCAATACAATAACGCCAATTTAAAGAATTGTTAATCAATTTCATCTCCTGATTATATAAAGTGGAACCCGGATATATCGAAGCCGAAGGGGAATAGATTTTTCTGTCAAATTAACGGGGTTTTGAATAAAAACTGGGCTAAAATAATTAGAAAGTAATTCAACCGGGAAATAAAACTATTTCAAGTTTCTCCGGGGTCAATTGTGGGCTCCAATATATATAATCGCACTCTCTTATCCACAGATAACCTTTTACATACATAAAGTCATTCATGCAATCTTAAATACACGTACTCTCATATCCTCCTCCAAAAACACTATGGTTTACTATCTAGCAATATGTCTGTTTCATTCTCTGAAATGAAGGCTCACAATTTAAAATCGTTTTGAGAATGTCAGAGAGGTTTTTTTAGGAATCGTTGACACTCTATTGTACATGTATTCGAAAATGTGTGGCACGACGGGTGCCGCGCATGGAGCAGGAATTGTTTACCCTGCCGGAGAACCTGAACTCGCCCCTGTTTTTTTGTAGGGTCCGTGTTTCACTTTGTTTTAGTTTTAAGTGTTTTTGTGTATTTCTGTTTGTAATTTTGTCTCCTTTTTGCTTTGGCCACGATTTTGTCTGTCGTTGACTTATTCTATTTGGAATGCCCCTTGGTATCTTCTATTTCACCCATTTCACAGGTGGTTGGGCGGTATCGAGAGCGAGGCAGTGAGTTCCATAAATACTTGCTGAATTTGGATGAAGCTGAAAACACAGTTGGAAGTCCAGGAGTGGATACGATTTACAACATGTTCCCGTTTTTACGATATTTACCCTTACAACCGAGTAAAGATTACTGGAGACATAGAAAACTACTTCGACAGTTTGTAACTGTGCTCGACGAACAATCAGTAAGTCATTAAATACACAGACACATACAATGCATGAATGTGTTGTCTGCTTTACAAATCCATGAGTCAAGCCCTACAATTCTAAAAGGCAAATATCTTATATCGTGCTTTAGCTTCATCCAATGCATAGTTAGCTAATTGCATCTTCAGTTGTTTACACTTTGTTACGAGCAAAATCTATAAACCAGGTCAATACAAAAAAATGTCAATTTACTTTCACTTTTCCATAAGAAAACCTTTTCCTAAAATAAATCATATTCCAAATCATTTATGATAGTAATGAATGTCCAAAATTATTTGGAGTTGTCCTTTGCAATTTTTAGTACCGCTTGTAGTGGCGTACTTATTACTTGTTCATTTTGATCAAATGTTTGTTTTTAATAATGATTCCCTGCATGCCATACGAGAAAGGCACATAATCTTTTTTCCTATTGTAGCTGCCTGTGTTGATTTTTTTAACACTGAAATTTCCAAACTCTACAACTTTCTCCCGGTGTTAAAGACGTGCACCTTTCGGTCTTCTTTCAATTTCTATCTACGTTTATCAATTCTAGACCAAACACAAAAAATCACCAGTAAATACACTGGGGATGGCTTAAAGGTATCATAAGATTTCTTTGTTTAAAGATATATCTCTGATATATCTTAATACCATAAGAAGTGCGCTGATGTAAACATACAATGTTCTATATTAAGTTATCTGATAAAGTAGTTTGATTCATTTTGATGAGAGCTGAGTAAATCCCGAAATATAAATACAGCCAATACACATGCATGTTCAATGAAATAAAAATTGTTTAAAACGAATTGTTCAAATATGTAAAAGATATCTTGTCATTACGTCAATCACTTCACTATTTAATTATAATAATTTGCAAAAAAGAAAAAAAAAACTCGTGCTGAAAAAAAGAGTTGAGCAGAACTTAATAAAAAAAACGCCCTAAAATTATGAAGACTTGTGGGTTGATATACAAATGTTTTCATTATTGCTTTTTCATCTGACACACGTATGCGTTGGATCTATAATAGCTACAAAGTAAAAAAAAAATATTGAATGTCATAAGCTCACATCTACATATACTAATTGAAATTTTAAACTTTATTTATTTTACAACGATGAACAAACAAGTTCAAACTACTTATATTAATGTATCTTGTTGGCTCTGATGTCGGCGTGAGGGGTCCTTGCTGTCGGAGGAAACCGGAGTACCCGGAGAAAACCCACGTGTCCGAGCTGGCGACAAATCATACCATCTCACATACTACCTAGGCAGATCCGAGGATCGAACCCGGGTCGCATTGGTGAGAAAAGAGTGCGCTAACCACTACGCTAATCGGACACCCTACATGTACTAATTTAGATATGAACAGAAAAAAATATTATATTTATAGCACATGTCGAATTTGTGAAATTTTAGCGAGCTTTTGGTATCATTACTAACAATCTTAAATGTATAATTTTTGCCTTGTCTTTAAATTGAATTTTTCATCATAATGAGGTGATTTAGCCGAATTCATCACATTTGTAAGTTTTACCTTGTGTGTTTTATAGGATAACGATGTAAAAGGATTATACCAATCAATGATAACCCTAGTTAACACAAAGGAGAAAACAGAGGTATATGGGTCATGGCTTACTAAAACTATGATGGTAGCTATACTACAGGACTTTACGGCAGCAGGTACGAAGTTTTTCATCTTCCTGAGTATTTTCGAACATTTTCTTATTGTGAACATTAATTGTCCTCGATGCTGAGAGATCTATTTTATCTGAATTGTTTTGGGAAAAAACTTGTTTTCAAACGAAGACATTCCAATGGCATATGGATTGTCTTAAACTTTAAAATTTTTCATAATTGGCTCCTGAGCAAATTGTGATGTTCAAACCATCTGAAAACCTGCGTATGGTCATTGATGTTTGTATTGAGAACACTTGTAAGACTTGTCTTTAACGCAAGAAAAATTTATCTATACCTACAAGGGACACAACAACGTGAGGCATAAGAGGGGACTTGAATGCTTGTCACCTTTGAACTTGATGGCCAGTCCCTGACTGTTTTTCATTTATACAGCATAGTAATACCAAATATCCTTCTTAGATTGTGATATTGAAGTAATAAAAGGGCGATAAATTTCCATTTCTATTGTTTAGAATAAGAATTTTTTGTCGATAGCAAAGAAGATGTCACATTCCGGATAAAAGCCGAGAGGCTACTTTTGTTTAGATAAAATGTGAGATTGTCATCCTCAAGTCGATAAATCGCAATTTTTCTTATCATAAGTGTAATCGACAAAATGAACATACATGTAGTATTCATTCTTAATATTGAATTATGGATTTCAGCCATAATAGTTGATGATGATTGTTTTTTTTAACATTTAAATTTGAATATTGTATTTTCAAGCTTTCCTGACCACAAGGGGGATGTTACTGTCTGTAATACAGATCTTGATGTCATTATCGAGTGTACAGCAAAAGTTACAAGAGGAGGTTGACAGAGTTGTCGGACATGAAAGGTCTCCCTCCTTAGAGGATCGATCCCAGATGCCTTACAGTGAGGCAGTTACATTGGAAACACTTAGATATACCTCTCACGTGCCAACTTCTTTGATACACGCTACATCACAGGATGTTGTCCTTGGAGAATTAATCATCCCAAAAGGGGCTGCGGTAGGATTTTCTTGTTACAAAGTCCAAATAGTAGAAAATAAAGAAAGGTTCAAGCACTGATTATTTTAATGGTACATACGTAAGAGTAGCACATAAGGTCTAAACTGTCTTGGTGACACAAAGAATGAAAGGATAACCTGACTTATGTGACATAAATGTATGCTCCGAAAAGTGGGGTTTCCTATGCAAAGCACAAGATTTAAGAGACCAATTGTCATAAGTGTCCATATTAGCATTTTCCCTTGGAAGGCCTTTCAAAATAGGTTTCACTATACACTCAATTTTTTCTAGAATTATGATCCAGGCAAAATTTTTGAACGGCTACCATGCTATCTGATTTTGTAAAGCTAAAAATAGATGAAAAAAATGTTCGTAATTTGTATTATACTAACTAATAAATTCAAACACTTAATCAACAAAAATGTACTAACTTTTTATAAGCCCACTTGGCCCGAAGGCCTTGTGAGTTATTGTAATCACTTGGCGTCCTACGTCGGCGACCGTCGGCGGCGTTAACTTTATTACAAAACCTTCTCCTGAAATCACAGGGGCATTGGGAACAAACTTAGCCTGTTTGGTCCTTGGGTGTTGTCCTTTCAAAATTGTGTCCGACATTCCCACCCTGCATCCAAGATGGTCGCCATTGCTAAAAATAGAAATTTCTTTAAAACTGCTATTACTACTTTATTCAAAGTCAGAATGGCGTCAAAGTTTGGAATGCAGATCTACATTAATAGGCTTTTTTATGTAAATGACGGATTTGAAATGAAAATTGATTTTTTTGCTAATTCTGATATATTCATGCAATTAGGCATAAATATGAGAAAAATATTTAAAAGTCAGAAAATTGAGGTCCAATGATAAAGAAACTTTTCCTGATTAGTCCTAAGGTGGTCCCCTCTCAAAATTTCTGTCCTACATCCCCACCCATCATCTAGGATGGCTACCATTGCTAAAAATAGAAATTTCTTCAAATGGCTAATAACTACCTTATTTAAAGTCAAAATGTCTCCAAATTTTGTGTATAGAACGGAAAGCATGAGCTTTTAGATATATATTACGGGTTTTTAATGATCACCGAACTATTGTCAGTTCTGACAGATTTATGCAAATTAGATGTGCATGAATATGCAAACAAATATTCAAAATCGTAGCGAAAATATGCCAAATTAAACCTTTAAGAACGGAAGAATTTTTTAACCACTTTTCCTGGCCTTAGGTTTGCATCATGAGTGTTTCAGACTCTTTAGAGCCTTTAGTTATTTTTTATTAAACATGCTCAATTTCTAAAATATTTAGATAATACCAAACCTGTGGACAATGCATCATAGCGAAAAGGAATGGAAAGACCCTTTCAAGTTTGAGCCGGAGAGATTTCTTGATGAAGCGGGTGAACTCCTTCCAGCTGACCACCAAGTTAGAAGACAGTAAGTGTACTTAATTTTAAATGAAAATCGGGTATTCAAAACAAATCTAAAAAAATGTAGCTTTCATATAGGGATTTAAATTCCGTTTGTATTATAAATACAGTCGAGCCTCAGAAATCCGGACGCCAATAATCCGGATGCCTCACTTTCGGGGCGAAAGTTCGTGGGAACATGGTTTTTTTTCACATTGAATTGTACATTATGCTATACATATTTCAGTAATCCGGACGCTTCAGTTATCCGGACGAAGTTTGTACTCAATATTATACCTTGTTCATCATTTTCACAATTTTTAAGTCTGATTTTTCAAAAGCTCAGAATTAATAAAATATCACAAATAAAACAGAAGAAATACAATGGAACCTCACCTAAAAACCACTAATCAGACCGATTTTTTAATCTAGTCACTTGATTTGGCTTAATAGTGTGGTTCCACTGTACTATCAAAATATTATAAGATGAATTCTATACAACAATTTAAGAGAATTTATTACTACTTATTATACTGATTATATACTAATTATTTCAGATTCATGGCTTTTGGAGTTGGAAAAAGGTCATGCATCGGCGAGGTATTTGCAAAATCCAGAATATTTCTGTTTCTTACAACTCTAATGCAAGTTTGCACAGTGCTGCCACCTGACGGGCAAACTCCAGCTGTACTCGATCCCAAGGATATGCAACCTGGCGTCGTTATGCATCCACATCCATATCAATGCAAATTTGTAAAAAGACGTACTATTTAATAAGATTTGAATATAGATATATTTACCATACTGAGCCTAGTGAATATGTTTGGTTGAACTTCAACCTCACATAGAAGACCGCCTCACTAATCAGACCAGTTTAAGCCAGTCACTTGGGTGGTCTTAATAGCGAGGATCCACTGTACTATTATTCATTTCTTTAACGATGTATTCGGATATTCCCATCAGCCCATTTCCAAAATGGAAAATTATATTTCGACATCAATGCTTTAAGCCAGAATGTGATTATTTAGTCTTAAAATCATTGAACTTTAAGTCAAGCGTTCTTTAAAATGGTTCAACCTTGTTTGTTTACCCAACTTCATAGTTAACATTTTTCATACGACACTTAGCGTTAGATTCATATTCAAACGTCATTGTGACTAAACAAAAATTTCTACCAATTGCCCCGTCCATAAATCAATTTTGGTTCATACAGTCTTTTCCGGAAATTAGTATGAAAGACCCAAGATTGGTCCAGAAATAGCTCATACAATACTATTTGTACTTGAAGGCAGAGTCATAATTATTTCTTTGATCGGAAGTGGATAATGCAGCTGTGATATATTCATTAAGTCTAGTAAGTATGGTATGGTGTTGTTGTATAACGTCCCACTCAAGAATATTTCACTCATATGGAGACGTCACCGTGCGCAGGTGAAGGACTACACATTTTGCCTTTGCTCGGCACTGCTGGCCGTAGAGTAGGGATGGTTCTTAATCGTGCCAACGCCTACTGTGACACGGGACTTTTACTGTCTCATCCGAAACACAGGGACGGCCAACCGCGGAGTGGCGCTACGCGGTTCCAACCCGGATCTTTCGATTCGCAGTCTAACACGCTAACCCGACTCGGCCACGGAGACTCCACGTTTTGTTAGTAAACCAATAGATATTCACGCAGACTTGACCAACAGATATGCATGCAGTTTGTCAGTAAACAAATAAATGTTGATGCAGTTTAATATTCTTCGATGCATATCCATAGTTTTGTCAGTAAACTAAGGGATATTGATACTGTCATATATGTTTACCAAGAATTAATTAAAGGCTTGTCAGCAAATCAAGGCAGGCTCACTCATCCTTGTCTGTAAAACAAGGTGTATATATGAAGGGAGGATACGGGAATAAATGTGGCTAGTTAAAATAACATACATGACGAGGCGCAGCCAAGCCAAATACAGAAGTTTTACTGACCACTTTAAATATGCCAGTATTCTACCTATAGAAAGCATGTAACTTTTTTTTATCTCATTGAAGGCTTATCAGTGGCGGTTTGTGCAAAGGAGCATAGGGTCTCGTTGCATAAACGTATAATCACTCTATGCTCAATAAGACATACAAAGCTATACAAAGTATACAAAACTGCCCGTTTATACTCATCAGATCATTCCGATCATTCATTTTCCTTCAGATATGATCTAAAAGCATTTGCTTTTTTTGCATATTTTACACTGTTCATATTGAATCCAATTCGACTTTGGGCAATATAATTATCAAATGGAAACCGTTTGAATGGCGCGATCGTTTACGTTGCTATGTTGACAAGCGAAAGCGCTCGGATGTACGGCAGTTTATAAAAAAGAAAGCCGTGTACGGACAGATAAAAAGTCGCCACGTGGGTTCTTTCCAAAGTTTTCATTGGATGAATCTGCCTGAAGTGGAATAAAATGTTCGTACAATCCAATATATTCGATGAATCTGCCTGAAGTTGGATAAAATGTTCATACAATCCAATACATTTGTAAATATATATATACATATCATTGTAGGTAAACTGAAACATACTAACTAGTGTTGTTGATTAATTCAGAGATTCCAAAGTCTACACTGAGAAATATCAACTGATATTTTCTTTTGCAAAGATCGTTTTATTCAGTCTGATGAGAATCATTCCGCGTTTGTTATAAGATTTGATATGACGTAGGACCTGTATGTAATACCAGGCACTAATGTTTTCCATTCATTTGAAATAAACTTAAATGGAGCGTGGAGCAGGAGTTGCTTACCCTTCCAAAACACCTGAACTCACCACGGTTTTAAGTGGGGTTCCTGTTACACTATTTTCAGTTATAAGTATATTTGTGTATTTCTGTTTGTAATTTTGTCTCATTTTTGTTTTGGCCACGATTTTGTCTGTCGTTGACTAATCTATTTGGAATGTCCCTTGGTATCGTCCATTTCACCCATTTTAAATGCTTAATTTGATCTATGGTTTTATCTGTCTAGTTTTAACTCGATTTTCAGATGCTCCCGTATTACTGATATTCCTATACGTCTATATGTAATGTGCGTGATGCTTCGAAAGAAATCTTGTCTAAAATTGCAGTGAAAATTACGATTGCACATACAACAAGTACATGTGTGCATTGTGTTTATTTGATCATACTCACATTTATTCTAAGTCGACAATGTGTGCTATTTTGTTTACCTGTGATGGTTTTTTTCAAACATCTGGAGCATTTGTTGATTTATTTTTTTCCGCTGAGTCGTGAGATCTGATCGGTGTTGTATTAGACCTTGTCATCGGGGCATTTCATTAGGTCTGGAGCATAAACAAATCGAGTTTTAATTGTCAGGGAGAAACATAACGTCAAAGCGTTTCGTTTTGTGATGACATTATTTATAAGAAAGTATCACCTAAAAAAATAATGATGATCTAGTAACCGCTTACTGCATTATATGATAAGAAAATTGAAATCAATATCCAAAGAAATACATTGATAACAATGAAACTATGAATTATCGTACTAACAAGTTTGTTAAGGATTATGGGGTTAATCTGCTCAACATCTACTCATAAGTGTAAAAGTGAGGAAAATAATAGTAATAATAATGATAATTATATTATCATAATGAAATATTATTTAACCCAATAGTGGTCAGGTATTCAAATGTTTTGAATATGTTATTGATGTCTGTTCGAAAATAACACGTATGAACAATTCTGTTCAAAAACAATTTATTCCTGATTTTTGGAAGTTTTAAAACGCCTCCAGTTATTTGGCGGCACGCTGCTCACAGTTGGGTACATTATTTTACGATATCGAAAACTCTACTAGGATTAAAGTGTTACAACAATAATAATTCAAAGCAAATTATTTTGTAGTCTTTAATGTCAACTAATGTCAAGGGCTCAAAAACATGTATTTATCCCCGAAATACAACACAAATGTCCTGCTAGTCAGGTTAAGAACGAGGAATAAATTCAACCGATACTTCAGTAATACACACACACACACACACACACACACACACACACAAGAAAAGCGAAAGTTTCAAAGATGATATTCCTTAGATGTATTTCATTTTGTATTCATGCCAGTATAAAAAATTGGAAACCTGTTAAGTGGACAAATCACACTGTACACAGAAAGAAATCCTATTTTTTGTGAAGTTGAGCAGAAAAAACTAATTATGATTCAAAAAGTAAGAATACAGTATAAGTATATTATATTCATGTGTAAGATTAAAGGGATATATAGGTTTTCTCCATGAGAAACAATAGCCCCATTTACGGGCAGCGTCCCATTTTTGGGACAGTAGAAAATCAATTCTACAAGAATGGAAAATGATGTCATATAACACAGTTTATTTCATCAAATGGGAAAAAACATATCAGATCTTATTTTATATTAACAAAAAACCTGTCACATTCATCAAACATGTACATATTTCTAACACATTGGAACTCGTGTGATGTGTGAATGACTTCCACTCGGTATTGCAGTCCCCATCTTGAATGGGCGGATAACTCTAATAAAGGACTTTGAATATTTTATAAAAAGACAAGTAAAGTTAAGTCCTTTGGTACAGAACCAGGTCTGTTCAAGGAGAGGATAAAATATTTATCACAGGAAAACAATGTGTCCTCTTTTTGGGTGCCCAGGCTGCCCACGATTGGGTTAAGCACTAGGTTCACCAGCACAACTATCAGTTATTATTTTATCAGTTTATTGAAACAATTGAGTTTGAGAGTCAGAGTTAAAATGATCTTTTCGTGCCCATACTATCAACACAGAAATATATCACACAGATCAGATCGCCAGGTCAATACTGAGTCAAAAGAGTGTCGCGTTAGGAATAGGGCATTTCTGAGACCCGGAAGGCTTCTTAATAACAATGCACCCGGTCACGTGCCTACCAAAAAATTCAAGACACTTTCTTCGGCAAATAATAAATAAATCATACTAAGGGGAGACATAAAAAATATCATAAAGTAAGTACTTGTGCATGGTGATGGGCTTCAAATCATATTCAAGGTGGAGAAAGTAGGCCATATAAGTATTTTTATTAATAATATCTCACAGAACACGTTCGTAATCATCTGTTCATTTTCCTGAACCTCGGCGCATCTTCTTCTTCACGATCTCTTTCGAAATATCCCTCTTATGTCTCTTAAGTAATGTCGGAGGCGCTTCTGCAAGTCTAAATAACTCTTTTAAGTCTTATTAAAAGAAGCAGTTTGGACGCCTCGCCAAATTAAAAAACTGTCTTTCGATAACAGTTTTTTTTTTAATTTGGAGCTTAGTTCGCCATTTTGTCCAATTATGCCAAGAATGTTGTCACGCGGTGATGGAAATCACATGATTGATAAATGTTCGTATGTTACGTTGAAAACGACCTATTTATTGAGATCCACATTTAAAAAAGAACAAAAACCTTCAGGTGAAAAACGTACGCGGGGCATTTATCTTAATGGGTTATATTGATTTTTTAGTGAATTTTTGCGGCTTTCGATAGTATAGTAATATTAGGTAGGTCATTCATATTTTTTTCCTCACCTTATCACGTACAGGACATTACTACGATTTACTACTTAAGGGATTGATCGATCAAAATTATACAGGTGCCTACCTGTGTCTAGGGAACCTAAGGTTAACCGTTTAATCCGAAATACAGAAAAATTAAGTTATTTCCAATCGTTGTTGAATGAAAAAAGTTTAAACTAAACAGATCAGAAAACATTATTGAAGATCATATCTCTGCTGATTGTGCTGAAACATCACAGACCATTAACTGTAAATTTTCATTGTGCTGAAACATCACAGACCATTAACTGTAAATTTTCAAAAAGATTGTTGATACTCTATGTATTTTAAGTGCATGCATTAATATAAATATGACGCGTATTTCAGGACTGCCGTGGTGTAAGCAAGTTCGACTTCGAATCGTGAAGTCCAGGGTTTGAGCCCAATCCACAGTTCGGTTGGCCGCCCCTGTCTTTCGGATGAGACTATAAACCGAGGCCCCGTGTCACAGTAGGTATTAGCACGTTAAAGAACCCCCCTGCTCTACGGCAATAAGTGCCCTTCACCGGCACACGGTGTCGTCTCCATGTAGTGAAATATTCTTGAGTGGGGCGTTGAAACAACAATACAACCATTACAATAATGCATGTCTCGATTAAAAGACATTCATATCAAGCAATCAGGTGTCTTTGTAAAGTTGTCTTGTCTAAAATTAATATATCTGGCTTCTAGGTTAGATTGCGTGTGTGTTAGACTTGAATTATATACATTTTCTAAGTGAATCTTATCAATTAAATAATAAAAATAGCATCATGTTCATCTTTTGATTTGATTTTGTTTGTCGATATAAACCATTTCATTCGTTCTAAATATGAAAAAATAATATCCAATTTAGAGAAATTGCTAATGAATAAATAACTATTACCTTTTAGTGTCTAGTTAATTAAGTTTTTTAATAATAATTACCGGAGCTTGTTGCCTCGGTTCATTACATGTGATCTGCTTACCCGTCATATACCATCCCGAATATAAAAATGCAAATTAGTTACATTAGACGAATTTAAATAAAATAGCTGTCACATGTTTTGTACAACAACGTAAATTTTTATTATTTTGAACTGTTTCCCGAGGTTATTATACGCAAGAAGAATTTTTATTCCTGTGAACAAGTTGTTAAATTTTTTGTTTGCTTTATTTGTGGTTTTTTTAGCAAGCAAGGAAATGGATTTTACTATAATCATTGTGGTCCTACTTCTATTTCTTATCTTTATTTACTATACACCGAAAAAGACTTTTAGTTCAAATTTACCAGGGCCAAGCGGATATCCTATTGTCGGAAATACATTTGATGTTGATCTGAAGGAAATCCACCTAAAATTGTTCGAATGGAGCAAAATTTACGGGGACATTTTCCAGATAAAGCTATTCGGACAGGTTTTTGTAATTGTCAGTTCTTCTAGGAAACTTCGTGAATTATTTCTGAAGGAGCCGAATGCAACCTTGACTTCAGCTCGGCCGGATACATTCTTTAGGAATTATATGCTCCCTGATGTAAACGTATCGTCAACATCATATGGTAAAAATTGGATTAAACGTCGAAAACTCATGCATAAACTCCTTCATGCATATGGGGAGGGACTGCAGTTCATTGAAAGGAGTATCATTGAAAAGCTGTCAGAGATGAAAAAGGAACTTTCTGAGTTAGATAATCAGTTGTGTGATCCTAGCGAGTTGGCAGAAGATTTCGTTATTAGTATAATTCAGATGTTGGTAAGTACTTTATAGTGTGTGTTTGATTAACGTCACAATGTTTTATGTTAGTGAAACGTCATCTACCGGAGACAGGCTTAAAATGTCGATCTATACCCTATATTGTGAAACTTCTTAAAATGGCATTGAATCTCCTCCATGTTTAACTGTCTCACTTAAGGGACAAGGATGCATGCAGCTTACATAAAAGTCCAAGGAAGAACACTGCGACGGTGCTATGTCATCTATCTAGAACAGCTGACATGTTTTATAAATCGTAAAAGAATTAAATAAAATTCAAATTTAAATTTAAATTGAATACTAGTGATTAAATGTATTTAAAACTAGAGGCCTAAGACAGCGGAATTGTCTCAAGCTTCATATGAACTGTTGAACTGTTCATATTCAACTAAGAATGACTGACCCATGCACTTCCAAGCACTTCCAAGCACTTCTATTCCTTTTGATTTAATTTGTTTTACAAATACTAACACATTAAAAAAAATAAGGACGACTGTGAACAAGTGTCAGAAAACGAAATACGCTTAAACAGTCTTTGGATACTCTTAGCACAGGTAATAGCAAATAAGTATATAAGTACAAAACTCTTTTTTAACTGTTGTCTAACGTCCAGGTCCAGGTAGCACAAAGTGCTTCTCCTTAGTATATAATTAATCAGGTAAAAAAACAAACAAATTTGAACATGGACTCAAATTTTGAATATCACACCCGATGTCTTTTTCAATTATTCTGGATGCTGATTGCAGCTTAATACAAACTATTTCAGGCTTGGGCACCATAACAATTAAAAATTTACTTAAGTCATGTAATTTTCTCAACTCCAGCTACTCGGCCAATCAGAATTCAGGATTAGCTTGAGTTGAGAAAATTTTCTGACTTATGTATATTAAGTTTTATGGTACAAGCCCTTGATTTTTAATATGATGTTAATAAAAAATGCATATATGTATGTAACACCTTATTTGCCTGTATTTAGCAGACATTGACAAAAAACAATTGAATTGAATACTGAGTTTAAAATTGATTTTTTGATAGTTCGGACACAGGTACAATTCATTACACTCATACGGAGATGTTATAAAAATCGATGATGATATCAGTATACCTTTGCGGTCGTCAGTGATTAAATTCCTTCTATAATTGTGTGTTTTGGTCTTAACACATACTACAGCGCAACTTTCAATATTAAATTGTTCATGAGAGGTCTGGGTTCGAGCCGAAGCCACGGTACGGTGGGTCGTCTGTTTTTCGGATGAGACAGTAAAAACCGAAGTTCCGTGTTAGAGTAGGTGTCGGCACGTTAAAGAACCCTGCTTGCTCTGCGGCCAGCAGTGCCGAGCAGAGGCAAATTTGTCGCACTTAACCAGCAAACTGTGACGTCTCCGTATGAGTGAAATATTCTTGAGTGCGACGTTTAACAACGATATAACAAACAACAAAAACCACAACAACAGCAACAACAGTTGTTTATGAGCATTTATTACATGCTTTTTCTTTCACTATTCAACTTTATCGACATTTGACAATATGGATTTTGGATATATTTGTTAAGGAATCAACGATTGAACAACAATTTTATATACTTCTGCAGGTAGTTGGACGTTACTTTGAGCGAGGCAGCGAGTTCCATAAGTATTTGTTAGACATTGATCAAGCTGAGAACGAAGTAGCCAGTCCAGGAGTGGATACGATCTACAATACCTTACCGTTTTTACGATATTTCCCTTTGCCACTGAGTAAAGTGTACTGGAAGCATACCAAGCTACGAGAAAATCTACTACCACTCTTAGAGGAGCACACCGTAAGTTATAAAAGGATGATAGCTTTTGATGTTTTGTTTGTTTTATTTTTGCTATACGGCACACTCGACAATCTCTTAGTCTTATGGTGGTGGAGGAGGGGACCCGGTTACCCGGGAAGAGACAACCGACCTTGTGAAATTAACTGGTAAACTTTCTCACACAACCAACTTAGGGTCAAACTTGGCTGGAACCCACGCTGACTAGAGACTAGTTAGGGACTGAGTGGTTAAAAGCGCTAGTTATAAAACAGATGCGCCAGTACAACGTTAACGCAGTTCGATGAAAGCTAGAAAAATAATTCACTGGGTAAGATCATTTAGCACTTTAGGTTATAAATTCAGCTGGTTTCATTGACAAAAGACATTGTTTATAGTTAATAAAAAAGTCCGCTTCCTGAACACATCCAATACTACACCAAAGTATTTTTGCGATTGATTCAACTGTTCTATTTTCCAGAAGAAAATGAATGTATTTTTAATAGTTTCATTACAATTTAGATATATAATTAATTTAAGAGGTTTTCTACAAAATTGAAAATAACAACCCCTCAATGATACCATTTCACGTGGTCTTGACATAATGAGATAACTAGTATAAGTATAAGTTTAACTCACTTTTTCCACAGCATTCAATGCATTATTAACCGCTGTGCTAGCATATTAACCATCAGACTTTCAGTTTATTTCAAGTGAAATAAAATAAATCTATCAACATTATTATTTGTTACTAAAGTTCTGTGTGCATTAAAAATTAATTGTTCGATAAGCTGTGTATATTTGTTTGCAGAATTAATCGGCCGTAAGTCAGATGTGAATTTCTGTATCAAATCGTACTTTCAAAGGTAGTTATTCTAGACGCCTCAATTAACCTGTTTATACACTTCAATTGTAAAAACATAAAAAAGGTCGTTGACCCGAATGCCTCATTTGTCAAGCATGTTTCCAGCCGTTATTCATGAATACTTTGTTGCACCAACCTCGTTGGACTAATCAATAAACTTAAACTTTCAAATTTGTATTGAGTCTACACTGTAAGTATAATTAAAATAAACCTTCAATTCACAACTATAAGATAAACATTAATAACCTGCTTTGCGTTGGTCCGAATAGCCACAGCCTTTTGAGTACTTGTGAGTGTTTTCCAATGATATTTGATTTACCATTCGAAGGTAATGTAAATTCAGAAATTTTCGCGGAACTTTATTTTGACGAATAAATACATTTGTTCTTATTCGCGATACTTTCGCGTGTCTGCATGTCAGTTTACAAGTTAACATTGTAAGATACATGCTAATGTCAAGTTTGTATTTTAAGCGAGAGCATTATTTTCTCGTGTATGTGTTCTCGCGTAAATACGCGAAAATATAATTATTGTGAATAATATCGGATTTACAGTATATGATCATTGTTTTCTGTTTTTGAATTACACATGTTATGTGTCGCAAATTGTTCAGTTTTTTTTTACAATGACCTTTAGTAGTTTCAAACTTCTTCTTTACGATTCCTGGAATGATGACACAAGATATATTTTCTTTCCTTTCGGAATAAAGTGTGTGCCGTAAGTGGTGTGACGTTTACTCAAATTGTCAGACGAGGTAGGTCTATATATACATGTATATATGTATTGCATATGATTCATCTAGAATGACGGTTCATATGGGATATATCAAATTATGAAAACTCTAGTCCAAAACGAGGAGAACGAAGATGTTCCTGGGTCATGGCTGACGGACACTCAGATGGGATCGATGCTTCAGGACTTTATAGCAGCAGGTAAGTGAAATAAAGTCATTATAAAACTGAACATAGTTCTAATGCCAATGCATTAATGTTTCATTTTCTTTACATTTATCATTATTCCACAATGTCCAATATCCCTCGATTGTAATTGACTCATATTTGATATGTTTTTTTTTATCAAATTACCAATAAACTTAGACGTTTTGGTTGAATATGTTATTGTTTAACGTCCCACTCACGAATCTTTCACTTATATGCAGACGTCACCGTGTGCTGGTGACGGTCGATACATTTTGCCTATACTCGGCACTTATGACCGTAGAGCAAGAGGGCTCTTTAGGGGTGTCAATATTTAATTTGACTACTTTTTATTGTCTCATCCGAAACACAAGGACAGCCATCCGTGACGTGGCTAAGGCTCGGACCTCGGACACTACTACAATGGAAATGTATGGTATTGCGGACTTAGTTTGTACATGAAAAGTGTTTGAAAGATTTTGTAAAAAAAACAACCTTTCCATTCCGTTTTGTTAGAAATTTAATTACCCGTACCATAATACTGATGTTGATGATGCTACTCGTGATGATTGGTACATTCCCAATTTATACATTTGTTTTTTAAGCTTTTCTGACCACGAGAGGGATATTAATAGCACTTATTCAGATCTTAATGTCAATACCGCATATACAACGGAAGCTACAAGAGGAAGTTGACAGAGTTGTCGGACATGACAGATATCCCAACTTAGAAGATAGAGCTGAGATGCCTTATAGCGAAGCCGTTCTTTTCGAAGCTTTAAGATATACCTCTCATGTGCCGACATCTTTGATACACGCTACATCACAGGATGTGGTTCTAGGAGAATATTTTATTCCGAAAGGAAGTGCGGTATGTTGATATTATACAATGATTATTGTGCGTTTGTCTTATGACAGCGTTCTCTATTGACAGTAGACAGTATAGATGCTGTGTATTTCAGTGGATATTTTCACATTAAATTTTCTTCCTTGTTCCAGGGTCTTCTATACTGCGCATAGGCTTAGACCTTCGCCGTTATTAGGTTATTTTTCAAGACAGTGAAAAAGTCTTGAGTAAGACGTTGAACAAATATGCATAAGAATCAATTACAATTTCATAAAACTCGAAATAGGCAAAGGGAATCTGTGGCCCCGTGTAAGAACCTGATAACCAACAATGAATTGAACATACATGTATGGTGGTGGTTAGGGTGGGGAGCAGGATGTGATTTTGAATAAGAATTAAACCTTTCGATTTAAAGTACATATTGATGATGATTGATGGTGAATGTAAATATTGGATTGTGGTATTATATTAGGCATAACACAACTAGCCTCATAGTTAGTCTTGACAAGTCCCGGGAAGAATGAAAACCATAGACTGAGTGATTTAAGTGAACCCGGATGTTAACTGATTCCTATTTGCAAATGACGTTATGACGTTGTACATGTAGCAAATATGGTGATAACATAGCCCTATTTTAAAGGCTATAGAATGAAAAGTAACTAAGATATTTAAAAAAGTAAAGTATTTTAGAAAGAATAAATGTTCAATTTCAATCTGTGAAAGTTTCACTGAATTCAAAGACAGGACCATTTTTGACCCTTTGTGACCCTACTCCTTTGAGTAATGTAACGCCGTAGGAATCTAATACTGCATGTAGATTCACAGCCAATTCGATTTTCGGGACCATTATTTTAGAGATTACATAAATTGCAACAACATATTGTCTAGTTACTAAATGTCACTTTTGGTGACAATGTGGGTCATCAAGTTAATGTATTGGGACACAGAAGTAAATTATTCTGCAATACCAATATGCACACATGCCAGCGTTTTATATAATTTACCGTAACAACTAGTTTGACAAATATTTCATTGATATACATGACTCTAAGAATGATTCCTATGTGTTTCAAGCTTTGGTTCTAATCTGAATTTAAGATCATTACTTTCGTGAATATATATTTATGACTTTAAGATCCCGGAACTGCGGTCGTTACTTTCCAAACCGACAAACAGGAAATGGTAATTTTGTCCACCGAGGTTCTGACCATCTAAGTATATAACGAAGCTTTGTATTGCAGAATCATGCCAGCTTTTACCCAGGTTTCAAGATAAAGTTGCAGTGCATCTATTCTTTTACTTTTTAAACGATTAAAAATCGAATTAGTTGCTAAATGCGCCCAGCTACTTTCCATTATGACATTATACATTTCAAAAAGTCCATATACGATTATTGTTCCAGATAATACCGAATCTATGGACCATGCATCATAGTGACAAGGAATGGAAAAATCCTTTCAAGTTTGAGCCGGAGAGATTTTTAGATGAAGCTGGTGATCTTCTGTCACCTGATCACCACATTAAAAAACAGTATGTACATAATATATTATTTAAATTAAAATGATGCGTATTTCAAAAGTTACTGATTGGAAAGTATTTTTTATATAAATACTGTAAATTTGATGTTTATTCTAAGCCTTTTATACTTAATTTATTTCCTTTTTTCGTTATCTGTTAGCCAATTATATTATTTGAAATTGTCCTAAAATAATCAATCTGTCAAAATATTACGACATTAACTCTGTGACTCCATCAAAACATAAGAAATCATAATTGTTTTTGTAGATTCATGGCCTTTGGCATTGGGAAAAGATCTTGTATTGGAGAAGTATTTGCCAAATCGAGAATATTCTTGTTCCTTTCCACTCTCATGCAAGCATTCACTGTGCTGCCACCTGACGGAGAAACTCCTACCGTACTTGATCCTAGGGATATGCAACCTGGCCTAGCTATGCATCCTCGTTTATTCTATTGCAAATTTGTGAAAAGACATGTGGTTTGATAGAGAAAGCTTTGAAAGCCTTACTATAAACTTTGTTACGTTAAAATACTAACTGATTAAAAAACAAGGGGTTGTTTCAAAGTATTTGCAGGTAACCTCAACAAATCATAAGCATTAAGAATAAAATGACTTTCATATTATGTCCTGATCAGATACTCTATGCATGTGCTCGCTATACTATGTTATATTTATATTCATATTTATGTAATTTCCATAAAGTAATAATAATAATTTTTAATAATAATATTTGACGTCCGTTATTGACGTCAGTATTATTGAAGTCTGTATTATTGACGTCCATATTATTGATGACCTGGACCTAGTTGCGTAATGCATTGTTAAAACAATTTACAGCTAGCCACTAACTACCAGTTAAATGTGTAGCTTGTAATTTGATAACTGTATAGGTCAAGGCTTTACAGGATTGTTTAGGGGGTAAATTACGAGTTAACTAATTAAAATTTCATTGACGAATTGCAACAACCACCTATTAAATCATCAGTTGGTTCATAATTAAATTTGACTACGAATTAAACCATTGTGCAACTGAGTCCTGAGCCCAAAATCAACACAAAAATTCAAGCTCAATTTTTTTACTCAGCTCAATTGTTTTTCCTTAATTTTGAATTAAATACAAGTAAACCGAGAGTTAAATGCATTTCATCATTTGTATTTACATCATACTTTTCAAATATCAGTAACAGTTCGTGTATCTCTTTGGTACCTAATAAGTCAGGTCCAAAAATGATTTGAGCATATACTCAAATCTTGAGTAACATACCCAATGTCTTTTTCAACAATTCTCGCCGCTAGTTGCTGATATAATACAAACTTTTTCTGATATTTGAATGATATGATATTAATACACATGTTAAAAAGCATTTGACCCTTAATTTACCTGTAATTAGTTCAAAATTGAGGAAAAACAGTTGAGCTGAGTACTAAGCTTGAGAGTGAGTTTTTCTGGCGATTTCGGGCCGTGGTCTTTTAAAGCCATGAGCTAATAATTACGTGTACTGGTGAATGGCGATAAAGTTTGCCTATGGTCGCTTGCAAGAGCAGGGATGGTTCTTTAACGTGTCAACACGTATTGTGACACGGGACCTCTGCTCTGTTGTTACTGTCTCAACGGAAAGACATGGACGGCAAACCGCGGCGTGACGCTCCGCGGATTCGAACCACAGACTCTTCGATTCGAAGTCGAACAGGCTAACCACTCGGCCACGGCGGCTCCTATGTATATATAAGAAAGATTCTTGAGTTGGACATTAAAAACCAATAACAAGGCTACAACTGTTTTGGGTAGACAAAACACTAGTAACATTATTCTTCAGAAAATATCTCTCTCAAAGGGATGTTTGAAGAATCAAAGTAGACATGAAGAGCTGATGAGACCTAGTGATTAGTGAGTTTACTTCCTGGTTATGAGTTCGTGGCTTCGAATCCGAGCCACACTATTGTTGGCTGTCCTGTCTTTTGGATTTAAACAGTAAAACCATAGGTCCTATGTCGCATAAGTTGCAGTCAGAACGAGTAATCCTGCTCTACGGCCAAACGTATGCCAGTGACGGGCAACACATTTTAGCTATGCTTAGCACTTATAACTATTGAGCAGTGAGAGTTTTTACTGTCTCGTCAAAAAACTATGAACAGTCGACAGTAGAGCGAAGGGGATTCGAACCCACAGTGTCACGATCAAAACATTGAACACGCAAACCACAGAACCATGCAGCCCCAGCTTACAGATCTAATTAACGTATTCAGTTTGCTTCCCTTACAGACTTTGTTTTAAAAATTTAACTTATTATACATCTACAGTTGTCACTGGGAATTTAAATGTGTTTTTAAAAGTGCTTTTTAAAGTTTTGAGACGGAATAAGGTACGCTCAGTACGACTACATGCACATTTACCACTTCTCAAATGGCATTGACCTATATGAACTTATGTGTGTGAATATCTGTGTCGTGGAAAAAACACTACGCAAATAAAAATATGTCAGTGGCTCTTATCAAACTGTAGGCTAAAAGATAGGGACCATATCGAAATAGGTAGGGGAAAACAAGAATATGCCGTTCGGAGTTGTATAGAAAGTAAAATATATTACTTAAGTTCGTCAATTAAAGTATATATTATATTACTCTTTGGGAGTTTAATGATACATTACCCAACACCATCTGAGTCAAGATGAAAATTGTATGATTTAAATTAAAGAAATTGTAGGTGTGTGCTTACTTCTTGTATTTGTACTTGGAGTTGGATCTCTATAACTTTGATGTGAATGAAAGCAAGGCATGACTTTGTACTCAATATGTGTCAAAGTCAGTGAACTTCTATTTGCTTTTATTTCATTAACATTTTTTCTACAGAAAATCAATCGGACCACCTTTTTCCCTCTTTCGTAAAGCGATATCTTCGTTCTTTGACAAAACAAACATCACGTCCGTGCACAGTATTATGTACAGACCATCATTATCCTTGCCTTGTACTATTTAGATCCTTCGGAAATTCTTCAACTTTACTTTACACTGTTTCTTTTAGTCATTGTATCACTGTATGTGGTCATATTGCCCATTCCCCCTGTGATTCGTGTCATTAGTTTCGTATTATGAGAACAATTATTTCAGGGAAAATAACAATTAGAAAGGTCTGTGAATTTTGATAGGTAGCACTTGCAGTTTATTGTGAAGTATATGTGTTCATAAGAACTACAACCCTCCAGAATTGCACAGCACGCCACACAAAAGAAATATGTAAAATGTTTCAAGAAGGTTAAAATCTATTTTGAGATGCTCCCTCGGTCTCAGTCTGGCGGATATTATGTAACATTTAGATATTGTTGATTTTTAATTTTGCCGCAGAGGAAAACTGTGATGGCTATTGTACTCTATACCTTGATATTGGCCGTCTCTGTGTTCATTGTCATACGATTTCTTTTAAAGAAGAATGCACCTTGTAACTTACCGGGGCCACCAGGTTATCCTATCGTCGGGAACATTTTTGAGTTGGATTTTAAACGAATGCATCTAACCTTGTTTGAATGGAGTAAAACGTATGGAGACATTTTCCAAATTCAGCTTTTTCGTAAAGCCTATGTAGTTGTAAATTCATCTGATATTCTGAGGGAATTATTGCTGAAAGAACCGTATGGAACTTTGACATCTGCACGACCTGACACTTTTATTCAGAAATATCTAATGAATGGTCTCGATGTGGTTTCAACATCCCTTGATAAGGATTGGATTAAGCGCCGAAAATTGCTGCATAAACTCTTGCATGCCTACGGCGAAGGACTGCACACGATAGAAGGCGTGATTAACGATCAGTTATCAGAATTCAAAAAAGAACTATCAGAGCAATACAAACTGCGTTGCGATCCGAGTTAGTTAGTAGAGGATTTTATATTAAGCATTATTGAAATACTGGTACGACGCTTTTCATCTTTTCTAACACCCCCTCCCCCCCATATTTTATATTATGTAACATCGCATGTCGATATGGAAAGATACAATCCAGGTCTAAAATGTACATAAGATCAACTTCGCTTGAGGTGGGTCAATTTCTCTCTCACTGACACATGTTTCTGATCTTGCGTGTAGACTGTCACGTTTGTTAAACAGAGATTGAAATTTGATTCCTCAAAAAAAATCTGGTATCGACAGTCGAATTGCATTTCACTAATTTAATTTTAAAATACATTTTGTATTTCAAAGGAATATACAATGTTTTACCCTACCTAAGTTATGTACGACCTGTTGCTTAAACAGAGCCTTTACTCGTTTACGGTGTTTAAATATCTATTGCGTAAAATTACTATCATTGATTTCCACATGAAGGTTGTATTTTAGACGTGAAATCACTTATGAAAATCTAACTTATTATAACTTATATATATATATATAAATATGTATGGAACCTCGCCTAAAGACTACCTCACTAAGGAAACCATCTCCCCATTAAAACCATCAAAATTCAGTCTGTTTATTATTATTGTAGACTTTTTCAACCGCACTGTTGATACCACCTAACTAATCAGACTAATTTTAGTCAGTCACGTTGGTGGTCTTAATAGCAAAGTTCCACAATATATCTATCTATATTTTTATCATATACTTAGCCATAGATACAGA
>JACSZP010013243.1:0-12259 GCA_016161895.1 Pinna nobilis | reverse complement strand
CAATATACAAATTTGGTCAATATTCAAACACCAATAAATTATGTAAACTTGTATATGTAATTACAAACAAAGACATTATAAGGACCGTGAAATTTACGATATATTTAAATTAATCGTGATTTGAGACATATTTGTGATGACTTTTAAGTGAAGATTAAACTGTTCATTTGCGAAATATTCGCTGATATATCGAGTCATCTGTGTTGCAAAATCAACATATGCAGATAAACACGTGATATAACTGCTCAAATACAACAAGAGTTGAAGAAAAAAAGCTAGTTATCCGTGTACATGAAATATTTCAAAATTACAATGTATTACGATTGTTAAAGCAAATGTGAAAAACACGGTTCATTGTCAGTCGAATCATTTTTGTTTAATTACTTAAATCTAGATCCCTTCAAACCTCGAATACAAGGAATGTACGTAGGCTCTTTCTCTCCACAGACTCTAACCAATACCATTCTTTCGTCCGACATGTAATAAAATATTATATGAAAAATGACGGTAATATCCGTGTTTTTTGTACATCAGACATGTATAAAAACTCCCAACAACAGACTCACATGCTTAAACCACAGTTGAATTAACCTTAGCGAGCGACTTACTGAACTGAAGGGCTAGTTATATGACATAAATGAAGGTTTCCCGTAGTGACTTTTTCTGTACAAATCACCTTAATCAAGAGACCACTTGTCATTTGTGGCAATATTTAAACATCTTCCCTTAAGCAGAGTCTTAAATAGGTTTGACTGTATATATATGTACAGTTGGTGGTCTAGTAAATTCAAATGTATGTATTTTTAAAACAACAAGATTAAATTATGTTAGCTTTTGTCTGAAGTTACCTAGCATTTCAAACCTTAGGCAAAATCACACCTAGACAGTCTTTTAATTTCCCCTACTTTAGAATATGTTTCACTAATATCATCAAAGAGATATGAGTGTTTTTTATCTTTAACTAGATCTCAGTCGAAGGGACAGATGGCTATGACCCGTAGCCTAAGGCCATACATCATGACAAATTGACGGAAACTATAAAAACTGACCAGGATCTAATAATTGAAGGTACTATGGAAGGCGAGGGATTCGCAATAACTTTATGATACAGTTGTCAAATTTCATCAGTTTTGGATAGGTTTATTAAGTGAAGGTACAGCTTTGATTACATCAAAATGCATGTTATATGTACAGAACTTGTCATCCTTTACACTCTTCCTAAGTAATAAATCATATACATACTTTATGTGTTAATTATGTGTAATAAACCCAAGGTTAATTTGAAATCTATACTCATGTGTATTGATAATCACTAGATTTAATATAATTCAAAAATAGGATATACCAACCAATGAAAAAGGAGACAAATATATAACTAATTAATGGTTGGTTGAATTTCACCATACATCTTATATTGCTCTGTTACAAATCATCCGATTAAAGAGAAAAATGCTATGGAAAATTTTTAACATTCAAGATACATTCTTTTTAATGAAATAAGACGAGAGAAAGAAATTAAACATCCTATAATTGATTTAATGCGACTTGTTTTAATACAGTTGACGTTATCCTTGTTTTACTTACTAAATTTTTAAACGTATTTTAGAGCTTGATCACGAATCTTACAAGACTTCCATACTCATAGTTGAGACAAAGGTCGTAAAACCAGAAAGCTTATAATTCGGTGAGACAGTTTATCTTGCTTATTGTACTTTCGAATTATTGTAGATTTTTTAAAAAAGTTTTGATTCAATTTAGTTTTCATGGGTGTGAATGTTATTCCGTTCGATGTGTATTTCATGAGGGAGCAGCCATAGTCTTACCCACCTTACTTACATTACATATTTGTTTGGTTTTTTTTTTTTGGTTTTTTTTTTGTGTATGTTTTTTGGGGGGGAGGGGTTGTTTTTGTTTTTTGTTTTGTTTTCTTTTTTAAACAAAGAATGACCAATATGAATAAAGAAACAAATAATGAATGTAAAATTACAATTATCTATTCACATTACACCACGACAATGGCTAAATCCCGATTTATTCTACATGAAGATCTTACATAGTATTAAAAAATACTTACATGCGTACATAAACACTGCTGATAGAAAGAAAACGAAAATAATCCTCATTCCTAATTCCATCTTGCAGGAGTACCACATCTGAGACGAGTTCGTTGCGTTAAGTATTTAAAGATTTTTACATCCGGGCACCAAGGAATTCTCTGGGGCAAATTGTAAGATCTTGATAATGATAAAATAACTGTATTAGAAGTGAATCTCGATCTACAGGTCAGCTGCAAGTCCGCAGGTGAAAATCTCTCAATAATTTGCTACGCACATGGTGTGTTCGATTGTTAAATACTGATATGAAGACTGATAAGTACTATTAATTAGCACGGAGATCTGAAAATATTAGTAATAAAACAACATAAGGTACTTGATACGTAAAAAGTACCTACGTACCTACATGACGCTGCAAACTGAGTGTATTGGCATTATTATCCATCATCACTGCTGATCAATTTCCTGTGAAAACCATACGGTTTCCTGTTATTTCAAAATGAATTTGCTTTTTAATTCTATGCCGAGATTTAATGATTCAGTATCCAAATTATTGTATCATTGCGAATAGATTCCCTTATGACTGTAATTCATGAAATAAATGAATTAATTAAATTATAAAATGCAAAGTAGGAAAACATACCTTTTACATCATAGTTATCAACAAAACAGTTACTGCGTAAACATTGTGTAAATCCATTAAACACCGTGACAAACTGCTCCGATTCTACTTCACTGCTGAAGTAGCCTTTTCCTCGGCTGTCACACATAGTGTGAGAAGGCTGTGACGTAACACTTGGTCAACTATTTTGTCACTCAGACGTTTATTAGGTGTATTAAAACGTAATAGAAACATTAATATGTTCCCAAATAATGAAATACAATATTTGGGGCAATGCAAACGTTCTTATCGAAAATTTCAACAGAACAAGAGAATGATGTGATAATCATTTTAACGTCGATTCACAGAAGATTTTGCATCAAATAATCTGTTTGTACGTATCAATACGTCTCATGTAATTCATTTCATAATGGCTAACTATTCTTAATATCAATAAATTTTGAAGACTTGAAAAAAGTCAGATAAAGGGAAGTAAGAGGTGTTTTCAAAAGGGCGATTCATATATCGGCGTGACAACCTTAAGAATTTGACAGCTGTGTACTTAATTCTGTCTATGTTGATTAACATTGAAAAAAGAAGTAAATATTCCATTTCACTGATAACTTAACGTATTCCTTGCTTACTTGAGTCCATGTTATTGATAAATTCAATAATTTTAATACTCTGGCAATCTATACTTAGGTTCTACTTAGTACATTGTGGAGAATAAGACTCCTATCGGAGGATAATTGGATCTAATTTTGACTTTCTTTGATTTTGAGTATTGTATTTTTGAAACCTTATAGGAAATTTTTGTTAGCGTGTTCGACTGTGAATCGAAAGATCCGGGTTCGAGCCGCGTAGCGCCACTCCGCGGTTGGCCATTCCTGTCTTTGCAAAAAATTTGTAGCTCTTCACCGGCACACGGTCACGTCTCCATATGAGTGAAATATTCTTGAGTGGGACGTTAAACAACAATACCATACCACACCAATTATTAATTTGTTGAATCTGTTGTTCTTTTGAGTTTGCTTGCTGAGATAAATGAATTCTGAAGTATCCAACTTTGTCCGATTGTTGTACTTCAGCAAATAGAAAAATTAAGTGATTTGACTCACCTAACAAACATATGGTATCTTTAAAAGTTATGCATGTATACGTATTATCTTTCTAAATTTACAGTTGAAGAGAGTTTTCCTCCCGAATGACTTAAGTTATGGTATTCTACTATTCATCTTTTTTTTATAAATCAATGCAGGTTCTTTAAGAGCGAAGATTGTGATTGGAGCGATATTTGAAGAGCTGCTGACAAATATATATCTCAGTTGAGATTGTAAACAATAGAATGTGCTTTGTTAACAACATCCATGTAATCATGTTGTTCATACATGTAAAAAAAAATGTTGCAAATACAATACTTTATCATGGTGTCCCCTCATACGAGATGCATATATAGACTGAGATGTCCAGTTTTCCATTGCATTTGTAACAAGTAGCAATGATATGAGATGAATAACCAATGGCTATTTTGATGGATGTACGTGGTTTTTTCTTTAGTCATAACCTGATGTCAATGTTTAAGTGATGGATGGCGCACAATCTATTCGGTTAAAATTCACAAGCTTTCTCCAAGTTAACCGACAAACCTGATTACATTATTTTGCATTAGGAATTGACAAAAGTTGGATTCAAACGAGAAATATATGCTTTTAAGTGTATTGCTGCGGAGATAGCCAGTGCTACCTTTGAATAGTGATGGAAAATATCTGTTCACAATCAGGGACGATAGCCGTAAATTGATCTTGCATAATGAAGGCGATATTTCAAAATATGAAACCGTATTATGGCACGCGAAATCGTAATGAATGAGGGACCAACTTTGCTAAAGCAAATCTGAAGAAAAAGTATTTCAGATATGTTTCACAGTTAACCAAATAAGCTATATACGAACAAATCCACGTTAAACACTTCTTATGTACTGACTAAGTGACAGGATGTGAGACAATTATATGTACCATAATGGGATGCGACTACTTTCTTTGATACATTGCACATTCATCATGCTAGTGGGAGGTGGAAATTGTCAAATCATTTGGTGGATAATTAGAAGAGTTAGAGATTCTGCATCAACACGATTTATTTATGTCACGATTTGTCGCCAATCACGATAATTTGTTACCGGAAGTGACGAAGCTATAACATTCACGAAACTAAATAACATGAACGGTCGACCAGTCATCGTGGCCAAAAGTAATGGCTATATCTAAGTTTAACACTAGTATACTTTTATTTCTTTATTTCTTCGTGGGTTGGTTGCATTGTTGTTTAACGTCCGACTCAAGAATATGTCACTCATACAGAGATATTGCCGAGTGATAGGCGATTTTCCTATGTTCGGCACTTATGGCTGTAGAACAGGGATAGCTCTTAACGTGCCGAAGTCTACTTTGGTTAGGGACCTCGATTTTACTGTCGACAGCCCCCGGGCCTCAAAACCAGGGCCCAGTTGTTCATCTACCGCTTAAATGTTAACCCTACGTTAGATCTTATCAAGAATGGAAATAAAGCTCAAAGTTGAATTCTTTTGCTGAACAATAATATATGTATATTGTAATGGTTTAGATGAAGCCATTGTCAGAAAATCTGTCAGACAATTTTGGAAAGTTCACCACGTTCTAAGGCTTGGTCACCTTATTTCTGTAAGTCTCACTTATATTTAAACCTTGGTTAAATTTAACAACAGTTGAACAACTGACGATAGAAATCGAACTCGCTACCCACTACGCCATTGCGGGGCCTCTCAAGTTTTTGTAATACTACGTATTGCTATAATTACATAAACTTACAACAAATACTTATAATCTTATATTTAACTTATCTTATATGTTGACACTTTTCCTATATCGTTTGTCCAGGTAGATGTGGTTAAAATACCGTAAAACCCTAGAATACATTAAAATTGCAAGGAGGAATAATGAGAAAATTACAAAGGTCACCGCAAGAATGTTTGAGGTAACAAGAATATCTAGTAATAAAAAGTAAGTGATGAATAACGCTAAAGGTTAGGATCAGTCAAAATAATGAAGAAAACTCGGCTTTTGTTTAATTGGTTGGAAGTCAATGACATTCTTACGACAAAAGAAATGTTGTATAATGATGATGTAAGGTGGAATCGTTAGGATATAGCCAAGAGCAAAAGTTTATGAAACGTGACATATCGTGGAAAGGTCAATAGTTCAATACTAAAAGTAATTTTATACAGAACACTACAAATAAGGTGTACAAGTAACATCTATGTATCCACTGTTATTCAGATATATAGTGATGAGAGATAAATACTAGCTTAATATCAAAGAAAGGATAAGGCCAATTATTTGGCTTATGTATAAATGTATTTTTTCGGTCATAGATGTACGTCTTAAATAATTAGAAAGAGTATATGTCTTCATACTTCAATCTCCTCCGCAGTATGCACAGGTATATATGAAGGGATTGGTGTCTAGTAATATATGCTACTAGATAAGTCATGTCTGTAATCATCAAGTAGTTAGGTATCTTTATGATGTAAAATATTACTGTCAACATGTACCAGTGTTTTTATAGCCTTTCCTCTAAGTCATTCCACCCAGAGAACTGGTCATGAAAAGCGACAATCGGTGGACTGTAAAATAGGACTAATTAGCAGTGATAATCGTTTCAGCAGTAAGCACCATTGTGAATCCGAAATGGGATGGACTAGGTGTCTGGAAAGAGACCATATGTAAAATACAGTATATATGAAATACATCTAATACTAAAAGTGTCATATTGTTGGTTCGCTGTATTATTGTTTACTGTTCCACTCTAGAATATTTTATTTATATGGAGAGTTATATATTTTTACCTATGCTTGGCACGTACGGTCACTGAGCAGTGCGAGTTCTACAACTTGATGACACATATTGTAAGACGGGGTCTTGGGTTTTAGTGTTCCTTTAGAAAGACAGTACAGGAAACAGATCAACCCTGCTGCTCGAATTCAAATCCATGATCTCAAAGTGAGAAGGTGAACACGCTAACTACGGACTAATGGTAGTTCGAATTAGGCGTAGAACGCACAAACCAAATGATCAGTAAACTTGGATAAATATGACCAACAAACCCATGTACCAATAGTTGAAATATACCTATCATTTTGTCTCTCGGATGAGACAGTATAAACCAAGGTACCGTGTCACAGTAGGTGTTGGCATATTAAATATCCCCCCATGCTCTATGACAATAGGTGCCGAGCATAGGCAAAATTTGTCGCCGTTCAACGGCACACGGTGACGTCTCAATATAAGTGAATACTCTCGAATGGACGTCAAACAACAATACAACCAAACCAAGCATCCATCCAATTATCAACTTTAGCAAAGACAACGGTCATTTGGATGTTAAGTCATGAATTGCATGGAAGTGATCGCCAATTAATGAGAACGGAAGTTGTCATGAATATCTTGCAAATTAATGAAGGTTTCTAACGTATATCTTTACTGTATATAAAACCAAAGTAGGTCTGATCATGAAAAAAGACAAGAGACGCATTGTAAAATAGGGATACCTAGCAAAGATAATCATTAATAAGCACAATTCCGAATCCAAACGAAATGGGACATGGTTAACGAATGTAGTTCGTTAGCATAAATAGAGATTACACAACAAGTTGGGATTGATAATCAAGTTTATCCAACTCGAGTTAGTTATTTTCAAAGTTTTAAAGCGCGAACTTTAACGAGCGTTTTGAGACTTTGAAAATTAACTAACGAGAGTAGGATAAACATGATAGGCGATCCAAATGAGTTTTGTAATTTGTTTCTACCATAACATTAGATTATTTTGCAAATCAAAGTATTGAAAACGTCAACAAGAATTTTTCTTCAATTGCAGCCATAATGTAAGTCCACTCAACGTCAATTGATATCGTCTTTATTGAATTTCCTGACGTATCAGCCAATCAAAACACTCGGAAGACGTTAACCACGTGTGGTTAATCGATATATTTAATCAACTGCAGCCTCGATTATACAGCCGTTTTATAATGGTTAAACTACGCGTGTTATGGTAGAAAATAACAATAATGATAATGTTACAGATAAGATATGTTGAAATGATACTGAAGTTGGAGTGCTGAGGATTGCTTGTTGTGTAATCTCTATTTGTACTATAATACATGCAGTTTAACCATTATAAAACGACTGCTGTATTATTGTACTATCATTTATACAGGACGTCATCGCATGTCGTTTAATGTTTTCTTTTAAATTGTGCCTATGCTCGGCAATTGGGGTCAATGAAAGTCAGAAAGATATGAAAAAGTCGGGCTCGGTACACGGTTTTAAACCAATGACATCGAGAATGGGATTGATCGATTAACATGAATATGTATGACCAATAAACTTACACATATGTGCCAAAAATCAAGTCAGTGGAATACACGATATAAATACACTCCAAATCACCTTTGGGTACATATTGTTGTTTTAAGTTATTTTGACGTCCATTTTTATAAACGAGTTTATGTATCTCAGCTTTTTTTTCTTAAGTCTAAGATAACTTTTAAACTACTTATTGGTTGCTAGGTAAAATCCACCTATCGGCTTAGTAAACATGACGCCGGGGAATTTGGATGGTTTGTGCATGTTCCGGATGGTAATTATCGCTAATTAATGAGAACGAAAAGGAAAAAAAGTGATCATGAAAATCTTGCAGATGAATGAAGATTCCTATAGTATACATTTACCGTATATGAAACCAAGGTATGTCTACTCAGCACGCAAAGAGAAGTGAACGTAGAACTGTTAACCTGTGTGTTCAAAATTTTCACATCCACGTACTATTTGATGACAAACATATGCAATGCAAGTAAAACTAACTGACCTGAACAAATTGGTTTGAGAATCTATGAGCCCTGACTCATGGTCAGTTTATGGATATTAGGTTTGGAAATTGTAAACCCTTTGATGTTTTGTGAGAAGGCTTAGGTTCTTTCTCCTAATGTATAATACACACCGTACACAATCGCGCGTAGTACCTGAAGGGGAAACATTCAGACCATAACTCAGGTACCATTGAAACCTCTATGTTAAAGGTTACGAAAGTATTTTCAGAAAAGTAATGCTATTAAATTTTGATAAAAGTATAGGAGGTAAGGCAGATCGACACGTGAATAGTAATTTACAAAAGTTGAGCGACATTAAGTGTGTACGGTAAACTGATTTCTGATTGGCTCGCGAGTAACGTACTGGAAAAATTATATTAATGTTCTAGTAAATTACTCTCTCATTTTTATCAATATCGTCCATTAAATCTAAGATAATAAAGCCCAATATTCTTTAATATATGGTTTTGATTATAATTGTTTTCTCTCCTTTTCAGCTTCCTTGCACATATATCTTTGTGGCTTTTAAACCCGATGTTTTCGTCATGTATCTTGAAAACTTTCTCAAAAATTTTGTGATAGAGATCTATATCAGAATTAAAGAACTGCTTAGAAATATTGTTAAAGTTAATTGTTAAAATATTGTCCAAACATTTTGGAACGATAACTATCTCTTCACGAAGAACAAGTGAGGGTCTTCACGGGATGGGATCAGATGCCCAGTAAGGGATCCTTTACCTGACTAACCCAAGCCTTGACATAGAGACGCAGCTTCATAAAAGCCGCAGTCTCAGCTTTAAATCTTAGGACGAGCTCGGGCCTGTGACACGTAGTTTTTACTGCTTCATCCGAATTACATTTATTGGACGGGGCTCCAGCCTACCTAAAACCTCTTTTCCTCCAAGGCTTAGATCGCACCTGTGACACAGGATATTTATATACTACCTCCACCAAATAAGATGAATCCGGTAAGACTGTAATCTTGACTTTATATATAAGAACGAGCACTTGACTGTGGTACAGTACTTCAGTATTCACGGTGTATATCAATGGGCAGGGATAGGGTCTAACTGAAGCATTCACTTTTATCCACATAAGGTATTGGAAGAACTACTTATTTTGTTACCTGTCTAACATTTTTATGAAATGCAATAGAAATATATATATATGTATTAGTATTATTTCTAGGTGCCAGTTATAAAGAGAATAAAATCTAAGCTGTACTTTTGCAGCGGCAATGAGGACCTCTTACATTGCTGACACAACAAAAACATGTATTCCGTAGATATTAAGATTATATGATAGAAGTCAAATTACAATGTAACTGCTGACATGTTAAAAACTGAGATCGAAATGATAAATCTGCTATTGATAAAGATTATACATAGATAAGTCCGACCCTGAGGTCAGTTATAACATGTGTGGAGCAATGATGCATCACTACTAGTCATGCGGATGTCTCTGTGCTACAGCCATATAAACATGGATGTATCTGAATTTATGTCAGTCCGTTATATCAATAGTGCTGTAGATAATAATAATAATAATAATAATAATAATAATAATAATAATAATAAAAATACTACTACTAAAGGTACTACAACTACTAATGATGATGATGATGATGATGATGATATAAATAGAAAGAAAAATGAAGATGGAGATAACATGGGACATAAAAATTCAAAAACTGGAGTATAAGACAACACCATGGCTAAAACAAAAAGAGATACAACTACAATAGTAATCCACATAACATTACATAGAGACTATAAACCGTGATGTATTCAAATGTTCCTGAACGGTAAGGGTCTCCTGATCCGTCCGCGCCACCTGTGGAGTCACAATAAGAATAAATATTTTCTTCCGGATATTGAGAATTTTATTAGAAATATGCTTTTACATTTATGGTTTGTCTCATAGAATCTTCAATCAATTAATGAAGTCTTCTTACTATTATTTTTTTTACGTATAGCGTATTTACGTCCCTTCAATATCATATCATTCACATCGTGGTGGCATCTATCTGGCGTAGGCTGCGCATTTTTTTCATCTTAACTTTAAACTAGATGTTATACAGTTATGGGAAGTCCGTAAATCCTTCTCAAAGATTGATTCCGACCTATGTGTAGTGTTTGTAATCCTTCGTCGTTGTTGTAATAGTTGTTGTCTATTCCTTGTTTTTGTTTGTTTAATTATTTGGGTGTCGCTTGTTTTGTTCATTCCATTTTGTTTTGTCCTTCCTCCGTTTTCTTGTCTTTCTTGTTCTTGTCTTTTTTCTTTTGCTTTGTGTCATATTCGATAATCTTTCAGTCATATGATGGCGGCCAGGTTTTGATGGTGGTAGAAAGAATCCTGCTACAAAGTACATGTATATACCACCGGCTTTCCGCAGGCTAGCGAAGTAAAATGTAAAACCTTTTTCATATAATCAATTTAGCTTTCGGCGAGAATTGGACCCGCGCTGACTAGAGGTGTGATACTTACTGGTTTGAGGGGCCGCCATGGCCGAGTGGTTAGCGTGTTCGACTTCGAATCGAAGGGTCCGGGAATCGAATCCGCGCAGTGCCACACTGCTGTTGGCCTTCCCTGTCTTTCGGATGTCTGCGACAGTAAAAACCGAGGTCCCGTGTCACAAAAGGTGTTAAGAACCCTCCCTGCTCTACGGCCATGAGTGCCGAGCATAGGAAAACGTTGTCGGTGATGTCTGCAAATGAGTGAAATATTCTTGAGTGGGGCGTTATAACACTTACTGGTTTGAAACGCAGTATCTCCAATCGTTCGTCATATTTTACTAATATGGGTTTTCGAATATCGAGTGATTTATATCTAAAAAAAAACTTTTAGCACAAATACGATTGTAGTACGATATACTGCATGTTAAGGAAGACATTCAGAAGCCTCTCCGCCGAGAGGTATCGAACATTTAATCCATGGGAAACTTCACGAATGATTCTGTGATTAATATGAACACAAAGGACTTTATGAAGTTATTAATACTAATAAATGTATATAAATCACTCAAGTAGTTCGTTGTGAGAGCTTTATGTCTTATGTCGGGAAATGTAGAACAGTAATAGTGATCATGTGCAGTCAGAATTGCGAGTATGTAGCAAATATACATACATGTAAATATAAATCATATAAACAGCAAAGGGGTTTAGACAGTTTACGTATTAAATCGCTGATGATGCTTATGAGACGGATTTGTGTTAAGGTAAAGGGATAATCTAAACTATCAAAAATAAAAGAAAATAAAAAAAAAACAATTACGAATAAGTACCTTCAAGTAATATTTCTCAGTAGTTTTGCATATAGGTATATACCTAGAATACCATCCGCGGCTTTTGTTGTTGTTGTTATTATCTTAACGTCCTACTCACAAATCTTTCACTCACTCGGAGATGTCACCGTTCATCGGTGGAGGACTAGACATTATGTCAATACTTGGCTCTAACGGCAATGGAGTAATGAGGGTTCTTTAACATGCCTATAAGTACTGTGGCACGGGACCTCTGTTTCTACTTCTCTTAAGTACTGATAAATAAAATGTAGTTCGCACGGAACAGTTACAAGATCTCTGTGAGTAGTTTGAACCTGTAAGAAATACTTACATGTATACTTACATACATACATGTATGTATGTATGTATGTATGTATGTATGTATGTATATATGTATGTATATATGTATGTATGTATGT
>JACSZP010013238.1:0-12923 GCA_016161895.1 Pinna nobilis | reverse complement strand
TCCTTCGGATGTGACAGTAAAAACCGAGGTCCCGTGTCACAGTAGGTGTTGGCACGTTAAAGAACCCTCCCTGCTCTACGGCCAGCAGTGCCGAGCATAGGCAAAATTTGTAGCCCTTTACCGGCACACGGTGACGTCTCCATATGAGTGAAATATTCTTGAGTGGGACATTAATCAACAACAAAACAGAAAAATTATTTATTTATTTATTTATTGTCAATATTGGCCTGTTGAATAGAAAATGAAGCAAAGATCAATCTTAATGATACATGTATTTCGTAACGCATTCACTATCTGAGTTATATAATTCTGAAACTAAAATGCTTGTGCAGCAATAATAACGGACGAAAAAGGCACAGGTAATGTTTTCGGTGCTAGTAAACCCTTAATTCAATTAATCACACCCTTTTTCACTTTTTAAACCGAACCTTTTTTTTCTCCTTGGGTAACACAAGTTGATAATTTATATATTTATTATAATAATATTTTGTTATTACATATTTGTAATATTCCGTATACGCTTTGTGTAATTAAAAGAAACGAAGAAATTTTCGATTTATAATTATTATTATTTTTTTTTATTTGGTTATTAATTCTTATTGCGATAAAAGGATACTTGAATATGTGAAATTAACTATAACAGAAAGGTAAGGATACATTTGTGACGGTTAAAAAATGTTTCAATTGAGCTTAATTATAATATATGCCCTACAAAAAATAAAAAAAAGAAGATAATTGGAGATACCTAGACGACATTCCAAATTCAAAACTCGAACGAAAGACAGCAGCATGGTCAAATTCAAAGGAGGCAATACTATAAAAAGTAATCCGCACACCAACACATAAAGCTAAAAATAGAGAAATACCAATCCATCTAAAACCTGAGTGAGTTCAGGTGGTCCGGAAGGATAATCACCTCCCACTCCACGCACCAGCATTGTGTCACCTTTGTTTCGAGTCCAGGGAATCCAGTTATTGTCACAAAAGATAAAACTTAACCTAATGTGACACGATGGGTGCCGCGCGCGGAGCAGGAGTTGCTTACTTTTCCGGAGCACCTGAACTCACCCTCGGTTTTTGGTAGGGTTCGTGTTACTCTACTTTTAGTTATAAGTGTGTTTGGGTTTTTTTTTCTGTTTGAAGTTTTGTCTCTTTTTTTGCCACAGTTTTGTCTGTCGTTGTGTTATGGAATTTGGAATGCCTCTTGGTATCTTCCTCACCCCTTTTGTCAAAGGACAAAAATGACAAAAAAACGCACATATATACAGTTCGAAACAAAAATTAAAACGTATGACAACAGAATACGGTCTTTCAGATGAGGATTTAAAGGCTAAAGCCAAAAATCTCAATTGGTGACGTTTTATTAAAAAATCAATTAAAAAGTTATCTATCTGCACTGGTTGAACTGCATCAGAAGATATGATTATATAATAAAGTCTAAACAACAACACTGTTTATCCGTAGGAATCGAATCTATCGGATAGTTTCTGGGCATGAAACAAATTCTACAAAGTCCTAAAATGATCAACGACACATTAAATACAAAATGAAGATGAGCCAAAGGGTTATTTATATATTTCCACTGAGTTTGAGTTTAAGCTATCGGTACGTACACTGTATACATATAGTGGTCAATATCTTTTTCTTTTTTTTATAATCCTCCACTTTTTCGTCGTGTGATACATCACTCGCAATTATCTAGCGTTGTCTTGTAATTGTGAAATGAACCTGCACTGTTACAACATACCGCCTTCAAAATTCAATAGAAAGCACGTGCGAAATTGATTTTTCAATCGTCGATTTCAACCCTAGATCATGGGAGATTTGCAACATGTCATTTTCCACCGGTAGTACAAAACTTGTTACAAATTAGGAGATTTTCGTGTCACATGTTGAAGCTAGCCTTAATGTGTGTGTAAACCGCTAATTGACTTTCGCCAGTGCCACATGTACTTCTAAAAATTATCGTCAAAAAGTCTTCCTTGGAAATGTAAAATTAGAGACTGTCCTCGGTGCACAGGTGGAATTAGGAATCATTTTATAGGATTCAGTAATTATTGTGATTTGTATGTGATATCCTGAAGGATACGTTTTTATTTAAACAAGCAACAGCTGTCCTCGTTGACGATGTGTGAATAGGTGACGATTCGTTAAATATTCATAACATGAGTCGAGTCGCAGCCCTCATCTGCCTTCGATTTACATTCAAGTATTTAACTTGCATACAATCAGACCCATTATTTCCTTAAATAAAAGATGCTGAAAGATCAAACTAAATTATTTCTCTGAATGTATGAATAATTTATCATTTTTACAATTTATTTCTTTGATTTGGAGACAATGGCGAATGGCCCAGACAGATAGCTTTTCCTAAATAACTATCTTTTCTTGAAAAGAAAATTGAATCTTCGTTCATCACCTTTTAAAGTGTCCATGCGCTCTTTTGTCTTGTCTTTCAATAAATCAAATCTGAGCACGTGGCTCTCGTGCTATCTTTTTTTTATCCAAATGCCATGAATCTCGATATTATTAAAATGATACGGTCTCATTTCTTGCTATATTTTCCTTTTTTCCTGCTTCTGTTGGTGACACTCGAAATTATAATTGTTAAGAAGACAGACATTCTTATCGGCTGTCGTTAATAATATGTCAAATGATTTTAGGGAGTTCAAAAAAAATTACTAACGAACTAAAACTGAATTGTTTATACAAAAACTAAAATCAAGTGTAATTCGACCATTATTTAACAAAATTGAATTTCCAAAAAGGCCTTCCATGTAAAGAATTTAGGTTCATTTCTATCTCTAACTAAAATCCAAATTCCATGTTTATACATGTATCTTTATAAAACTCCTAAACATTAATGACAGCAAGGCTTTAATTACTTGATATATATTTTTGATATAAAATTTAAATTTTTAAATTTAAATTTTTTAAATATAATATATTTTAATTGTCACTATGCTATTTCCCATTCAAGTACAATGTATACTTTTGTTATAGGTTGACTTAATTGACGATTTTCGCCTCCAAAGCTAATTATGCCATCCATAAAAAAGGGCAACGATTATGATTTCTTTTGAGTATTTCATTTTTCATCGAATGAAGTATGATAATTAAACTAGAATCAGATGGTTGTGTGTTTTATGCAATAGTAATGACATTCAATACTAGATTATTTTTATAGCACCTCATCTTGCCCGTCCTCAATTTTAACGGGGTTCGTAATACTTCAGTGTTATATACGGGTTATATACAATGTTTGTTGGTGCGTGGGTCAGTATTTGTAGTACATTGTATTTCTCTTTTTATTTTGATCATTGTCCTTCGATACATGACTCTTTTTAAATACTTTTTGGTATCTTCCCTTTTCTTAAACGTATATGTCATTTTGATAATATTAGAAATTACATATATTATCAAAAAATATTACAGTGGACCAAGTGTTTTAAAGGGGTAAAACTCAAGTTGTAGCAAAAAAAGGTGTGCAAAAATGAATCCGAAATTCACGTTCTACAAAAAGCCAAGGAATTATACCGGTCTCAATATGAACGGTAATTCCGGATTCCAAACGGGAAGGAACCAGGGGCCCTGTGTCGCATAGAAAGTTTAAATTCTTGGAAATTCTTGTCTTCAGGTGTAAAGATAACAGTCACTAAACAAAATGCAGATGGGCACGTTCCTCTAGATCACTAGAACTGTGTTGCATTTTTTAAAAATGTATGTGCAAATATCTGAAATGCGTTAGACATAAGGAAAATTAAACAGAAAAATCTGAATTGTCAAAACAACTAGTGTATCGCCTAATATATCCCAAGAGATTGGTTACACTTGTCCAATATAGTGCATAGTATTCAATGCAACGTTTTTTTTGTTGTGTTTTTGTTTTGTTTTGTTTTGGTTTTGGGGGGTTTTTTTTTTGCAACGTTTCAATAGTCGTAACCACAAGCACTATATGTCAATACCGTGGCTGGAAAGTGACGGATCAAGGAATTTAAAAAGAAAATGAAAGAAAAGAAGAGACGGGAGGTGTGAAAAGAAGAACAGAAATGTACATGTAAGTACTCTAATTTGTAATCATCTACCAGGGATCACGTTAGATTTTTGTCTATAGATTTTGAAAAAAAGCTTTTACGAATTTGAAACATGAGAGGCACTACAAATTCCGCACATGGAGCAGGATTTACTTTACATTTCCGGAGCACCTGAACTCATTCCCTTTTTGTGGGATTCGTATCACTCTTTCTTCATCTTTATATGTTTTTGTGTCGATTACGTTTTGTAGGATAGTCTGGTTTTGTTTTTGCCCTCTTGTTGTCTGACTTTCGATCGATTTTACGGTCGGTACAATGATCTGGTTTGCCGATACGCCCTGTCATTTGGTCGAATGCTGTCATGCATGTTTCATAACAGTTGTTAGGCCGTTCTTTACACCGTGGATTTGACTACGGATTACTCCGTTTACTTAATCAAGATATAGGGCTCACGGCGGGTGTGACCGGTCAACAGGGGATGATTACTCCTCCTAGGCACCTGATCCCACCTCTGGTGTATCAAGGGGTCCGTGTTTACCCCAAAATAAATGTCAAGGGATTGTTAACAAGTCCTTATAAGTATGACTAGTTGGAAATACACGACAGGATCAGGAGTCCCGAAGGGGTCAGTGTCTGCTGTTGACGGTTCACACTCGTCGCAAATATTCCATGGAAGCCCCACGAGTTCAGTAAAATGCCGGTGTAGACCTTTTGCTTCTAATACAAAACTGTTCGGACAGACGTCGAATAGTTGCTGTTTATCTCTTATTCATGCGGTATCTTAAAAGCCACTTAATGGCTCCTATTTATTTTTGACCCCGTTAATCTACCTGTCGAATATTCTTTATAAAGATAACACCTTTTCTGGCGCTAACTGTAATTTCCTTTCATCGCACCTGTTGATGCGTTACGTCATGTTTATTCTTATTCTTACCTGGTCCAGAACAACTGTTGCCGAACTATAAATAACAGAAATTCACTTTCAGCACAGGTGCTTTTGGGTTTAATACCCTTATATTTAACAACAGCTCGACGCGTGCCATTAATTTCTATTCACGCGTGGTTGAGCGAACCTTGTGTCGGACGGCACGCGCCGGGTGGATTGCAGAAGATCAAAGTATATTGTCGTCTGCCAACTGGAAGACGGAAGTGAAGTGGGTCGATAGTACGGTTATCCTTTAAATGTTATGGGTACAGTTTAATGATAATCAGGTTATTTTTATGGCTCATTGTTGCTTGTTTTTGTGTAACAAGTCGCAAGGAACACAGGTTGCTAATTTGGGAAAAGTTTCGTCTTTAGAACAAATGAATTGCATGGAAATGGGCAGATGGTCTGACGTTCCTGGGCGTGAACAGATCGCATACGAAACTTAAGCTTTCATTGTAAACGTCATTTTAATTGTTGCATTTTAAGAAAGTACGAAATGTTAATGAAAATTAAGCGATAAAATCGATTTTTTCGTGCCATGCAACATAAATTCACTTCATATGCGATGAGAGCTATAATCGGCACTTTTGTTCTTCGTCGTATGCAGAGGTTGACAAAACATGCGTAGGATTCTGAATACTAAACTGAATGTTCAAATCACATATTTTTTTTATGTAAATACTGATATTTCACAAATCATAGTTATTTTATCAGAAAAAAACCCTATTTCTAGATGTTAACAACAACAACAATAATAATAATAATAATAATAATAACTAATAATAATAATAATAATAATGATAGTAATAATAATAACGACGACGATGATGATGATGATGATGGTGATTAATTATTATAATTATAACAATAATAATATAATTATAAAAATGAAAAAAAAAACCATGTGGTTAAAAGTAACGTAAACCACGATATCGTAAAGCAATTGAGGGAGACAAGAATTATGATTAAATTGAAATCAAACTTTAAATTAACGTTAATTTTGATTAATAACTAATACTAAATATGCAACGCTGTTTAGATCTGGAAGGAAACAAGGCAATCGTTTAAATAGTTCGTAAAACAAAAACCAAGCGAATATTACCATATCACAGACGATCGACGGACATTTATGGGTTATCAATGTCTTTATTTGCTCACAAAAGGACTGTAAAACACAAAACAAATTTTAACTAATTCCCCGATGAATGTGTCAAGGGGAGGAAATTCGATTGTCATCTTTGAAAACAAAATCCAAATTGCTGATATTGATAATTCTTTCAGGAAATCTTACGACTTGTGAATAATAATTTCCCCGAAATAATAATGCGTTGTTATTTATTTGTTATCATTATTGAATATCATTATTGAATATCATTTATTAATTGTCTCCTTTAAAGATACATCAAATACTCAGGTACTAGGAATTAATCAACACGACAAAGGTGAAACAGATCTATCAGAAGTAATCAGTTTCCAGTCTATTATTATTCATTGAATTCAAATAAAACTGTTATCGATTATACATCAAGCTCAAATTAAAAGGAATCAAAATTCATATTTTCATGTGTGGTTAGGCAACGAGCCGAGATGTATCTAAGATCAATACATACATTGATCGGGATTCGCGCACCTTGCAGTTACTCAAACTTACATTCGTTCTTAATTTAACTAGATGAAAGCGACAACTTGGGTAAATCTCTGTATTTTTGTGTGCATTGCTATTGTTGTAGGGACACAAACACTCGTCAATTACCACAGAATCATATCGAATTGACTTCAGGTGCTGATAGTGGGTCAGGAACCTGAAAATAAAAGGACTATGTAAACTCTCGGAGATATTCCAATAGAGATTGGACTTAAGCAAATATTACCTGTACAGACACGTGATCGCCGCTCATGTTATATTATGTTCGACTACAACAGGTGGTTTCTCAAATTTCCTTTTCTCTTTTCCTTTTGAAAAATGTTAAACCGCTCAAATTCGTTCTCATTTTGTTTGAGACAAACACTGGCGATACAGCAGATGCGATTAGAATGATATAATAAATAAATTCATTAAATATTAACGAGATATTTAGCTATCAATGAAACAAATTATATAAATACATTAAAGATAAACAAAATGAATACAGGTATATTGTTTTTCTCCATTATACCTGTCTCGTTCAACACCTGACTGTTTTAAAAGAATCCACGTAAACAGAAAATACGCGTTAAATTTTTAATGAACAAGGTATAGTGATTGTTCATTGCAAATTCCATACAAATGAAATACCTTTCTGTTTTTTGTAGAAGAGCAAAATTATGCTCTCTCTAACTTTCTCTCTCTCTCTCTCTCTCTCTCTCTATATATATATATATATATATATATATAATGATACACGCACACATATTCATGATGTATGTATGTTTTCCACTGAATATTTTTTCTCTCTAGTGTAACCAAATAGATGATAGTAGTATATGTATAAGGCTCTTCTAAATCTTGTCTATGGTTCAAACCAAGCATATTGTAATTATGTCAGAAAAGTTACTATAACTTTAACGTCCCGAAGCCTCTTGGTCCTCACGTAGGTTTATTTGTAGCTCAAGCTTTGTCTAAGCTAGAGAAATGAAGATGTTACAATATAAATGAAAGATTATGAAATATAGGTTAAAGCGATATACAGAAACCCCTTATCTCCAAACCCTTTCTATCTATATACATTCACCCTCCGTTGTACCCGGTATATCTTTATCAGATGTCTTTTATTTCTGTCGCTTCTCTTTCTTTTGTCAAATTCTAATTTTTTTAATCTCGTAATAATATTCGTTTAAAAATTTAATATTGGGACAAATCGATAACCTTTTACTTCCGAATAAACAGAAATTCTCTTTTATCGCGTTTTCCATTTTTTCTTCATTGTTTGTTCCTTCCTTATACTTAAATTTGCTTTAAAATGTATTCTAAATATGAACACATCAAAACATAGCCAGTAAAAGAATTTTATAAAATATCAAAATAGGAGGAGAAATACACATGTAATTAGCACCCGGTGTTGTCTGTTAGGCCATGCAAAAATAATCGGAACACAGTCATGCGAAAAGATTTTTTTCAAAGTTATTTACTTTTGTTGACTTGTGAGTTTTTCACTCTTTCAGAACAAAATAATTTTTTCTTTGCCTTCTGTAAAACTTCGTCACTTTTCTTAAAGAAAAAATAGAAAGACAATTAAAAATGTTGCTCTCGGCCTGACTATCACGGCACGCGAAGGGAAACTGAAAGCGCATGCTCTAAGGAAAGGCCCGATGCCATCCAATTAAATTAATGAAATTCCATTCATACTGCAGATGATGACGAAGTGGTGTTTCCAATCCATAACGATTGAATAGGATAATAGCAACCGTTTGTGTTTGTCAAACTATACACTGTTTCCCGCTATTGTTCTCTTAGTTCAATTATTCATGCCAACTATCAAAGATTCTGGACTATGATTCGACACTGCGCGTGCCGGTTGATTGGTAAAGATCGGGTATATATATAGTTCTGCAGAGGTTGAAGTCGTGTGAAAGTGACATTCGGGGAAACTCTAAGTAAGGAGATGTCGTGTGTTGTCTTATAATGAAGGAGAGACACATCGAACATTTAGTGATGAATATATCACTTACCTGATCAAGGTAAAAAAAAAAAGTTCTAACAGTGCATGAAATGATGTAATCGAAAGTTGCAGACGACACTGAATATTTTATGGAATTTGAAGAAAGTTTAGTTGGACGGACCAGAGAACGGCATGGATGATTAACTTTAACATACTTGAGTCGATAATTAGTAAAGCTTTACCAACGTTAGCATAGAGAACACCGACAATGCCGAGATCGTTTTTGGTCAAGAAAGTGAAATGTGACGATGACAGGGGTTCTCATCATCATCATCATCATCATCACCATCATTATAGGATTCGGGATCTATATGACGATTCCGTGGAGTCAGTCAAGGCTGCCACACCCTATACCCCTACCCTGCAGCCTTTAGCTGTGCGTCTAAATAATGGTAAGTAAATGTATATTTTATATGTCAATTACTAAGAGTAAGCGCTCGAAAGTTAATTGATTACTCTTAAATACTTATATATAAATATATAAATCGAAAGTGTTTCTTTTCTATTTATTTATCTATCTATCTATCTATCTATCTATCTATCTATCTTGCATTTCCATCCATAAGAACCAAATTTGAATGGCATTTCTCCACCTGTAACAGAAAATTGCAGATTTGAATTCCAATCTTGTATTTGTATGTAACTAGTGTTGATCCCCTTATCTTGTCGATTAATATTGTGTTCCGACAATTTCTAACTTCATAAAATAGATACTTAACAACATTTTAACATGAACATGTAACTTACATCCAATTTGATTATCTAACTACACCGTATCGGTCTGGCTGTAGGTGTTCATGTAATGTAAGCTACCGCAAGTCTATCGGCGGCAGTGACAGGCTGAAATCCAGCTCGCGCTGTTTCCCGCTGGGAAAGGGGCTGGTATTAACGCTTAAAAGATATATGAAATAAAAAATTCAATATATCGCATCCAAAGCTGGAACATTGTTATACTAAGTACAAGAAAAACAAACTTAATGACATGTTTCTGTGTGCATAATATATAAAGCTGTACTAATCACTGGTCTTTAAAAGAATAAATTATATATCGAGCAATTCGTAATATCAATATTTAATCTCAATAGACCTACAGCATATTTCCTCTTGTTCTTATGTCTGTCTGTAACAAAACAATCAAAAAGAAAACAAAGAGGATTTTTAATGCATAAATGCTCATGATTCGTATGTACATGTTTACGATTTAATTTAAGAATAAATTCCGAAGTCCTGGATTCGGACTAGACATAGATTTGATGTTCTCTGTAATTCCTACTAGAATTGAATGTTTTTCTATATACATGTACATGAAATACTGCATAACTACCGTTATCTGTCTGATGACTGAAAAACCTTCAGGCAAAAGCGCTTACTGAATAAAACAAAAAAAATGTGATATTTTCAACTCTCTTTTTGAAATAATATACATGTACAATATTTAGTTTTGATAGTGTAACTAATATTTGCATAATATAACGGCTTTTTCAATTATAAAAATATTACAAAAAGTTTGTTATTCGGTTTAAGACGCATCATTTATGCAAATAAGGAATGTGTCGTTCAAGAGTCCAGCTAATTATTAACACCCGAAAATAAACCATACAAGGTCATTATCCGCAATGTTGTGAATAAATGATCAGCATAATCTGCAATGGGTAATTTAGGGTGTCTGTCTCCGGTGAATGGAATATCTTATAAGAGTGGTTGTAAGAATATTCAGTTCGGACATAGGGCAGTGACCCGAAAGATTATGTCCTTACCTCGATAAAGGCTTTTCATTAATCAAATTTTGTCTAAGAGACGGAAATCCGTTTATCTCCAATAGCTAAAATGAAATCCCATCTTCAAAGTTTAATATTCTAATGACAGAATCGTTATTCGAATGATATATGTTAATGTTGAAAACATGAATAACCCTGTCAAGCCCTCTTGAATGAGAGCCGGTTTCACCTATATGAATATGGTTAATTTGAGTCTAGGGGATAAAGTGAACCGATAGCTATTTCATTTGAAAAAAAAGCGTGAGTATAAGATATCAAGGGGACATTCCAAATTCAAAAATCGACGTAAGACAACACCATGGCTAAAACAAAAAGAGGCGACACCTAAAAAAGCAATCTAAATATACAAGTAACGCTTAATAGTAAGAAATAGAGTGCCACGAACTCTATTAAAACCTGGAGATGAGTTCAGGTGCACCGGGAGAGAAAGAACAGCTGCTCCATGCGCGGCACCCGTCGTGTCGCCTATGCTTCAAATTTGGGAATAAGTTTCAACCGGTGAAAAGTTATACGTGTGAAAAATGTAATATATAACAGTAATGCTATAAAATATAGATACTAGGGATTCAATTAACCGAAGAGACAATAATGACCTCTGAAAATACCAACTTGAGATCAGGTGCCCGGAGGTATTAGCAACTCCTCTTGACTGCTCATATTCAGTGCAGGGTTAAATTTTAAAAAGCGCAGAGCTCATTAGTGCTCAACTAACCCTTTCAATACTACAGGCTGTAATAAATCTAACTGAGACAATAGAAAAAACATAATGCCATATTAGTACTTAGGGCTGATAGGGTAAAAAACCAACTCGTTCTGATAATACCAAGAGCTTGAAATTTAAGCAATTTTGGTCATCCATCGTATATTACATGTATTTCATTGAAAACATATCTCAAGAAGATGTCTCTGGAATGACAAGATCGAACCAAGATACAATAGTGATCCGACAGGGCAAAATCAACAAAATTTACGGAGAGAAGACGACCAATATCTACTTCCGATTAACACATCAATTGACTGTGATATTCTGCTAGAATGTCATCAAAGTACTATGTGATTTAACTTGATTTAATAGCCTTTCAGACCTGAACATCCATCAATAACAGGAATAACTGGTTATAGACACAGGGCCATAAAGAACAATTCTTTATCGGATGTTTCGTCAATTCCCATAAACTATAGCCTTGTTATTCTCTGGGATCTGATGCTTTGAAATGTTCTGTCAGGTGATAATGCATCACAGATTGATGATAGCAGGCTTTACAAACGTCCCTATATCTTGTTAAATGCTTCGCGTTAACGTTAATTGATTTATGGACACACACGATAAAAAAGGGATGAGAATGTATAAGGTTTCTCACGTAAGAACTGGTCACTCCCCCCACACATGTTAGAAAATAAGTTAGAATAAGTCACCACAAAGATATTGACGATTAGCTTTGTATTGATATTGATCCTTATATGTATTCATATATGACCATTTTCAATACTCTTTCAGTTGTTCTTTGACTTTATCTAACCTATAACGGTTTCGTGTCTTTACAGCGAGTTATATGAATATTTGTAGCAACTCATAATACGACACTTGCACTGTTCGATTCTTACTGCTGATGCAGTCCGTCCATGTCACAAGACGAGTACCACGTGATAACTGAAAACGTTTGCACGGGACTAGTATCTCCAATACTGATGAAACGTTACTCTACGTTATCTTGCCGTTGTAACGACGTTGGAATAGGATAACGTCTTCCAGCGTCGTTCCATCACTAATAGAAACAATAGTCCCGCACAAACTTTATCGGGTATTATGTGGTTTATATCTTTTTTCCTTTTATCCTCTATGAGTACCTTTATTTGAATAGTTGCAAAATATATGCATGCAAAATGATTTGAGGAAACGAAATTTTCTTCCTGTGCGAAGATTTCTTGTCTCTTTAACGATAAATTGTGAGTGTAGTTTCGTAAATACTTATATTCGTTTCCCTCAGACTCTCTGTAAAGTATTGCTTCTTTCGATAAGGGAAATATTCAGACGAACTGTTGCCAAACCACAATGTCACTTGATTGTCATGTACTTTTATATGTTAAATGTCAGTTTCAATTACCTGTTTTATTTGTTTTCGTGAAATGTTTCCCCTTTCTTTCTTTTTTTAACTTGCAATAGATCTTGATTTTACGTTAAACCGCCTCAGTAAAATTTCTCAAAATTTCACAAATTGTCAGACCGAACATTCTTAGGTCTTTGCATTGAAAACCTGACAGATAAAGATTAGACTAAAAAAGTTCAACGTTTGAATTAAGGGTTAAAAACAGATAGCTCACCTGGCTATCTCACTGGTAAAATAAATGTCGGATTTAGTAACTCCACAATGCATTTTAATTGCCTATCTAATTGGATAAGTGTAATAACAATATTTGGAGCATATGGGTATCAATATTGACATCATCAATTTTTTAAATGAAGATGGCCAGAAATGAAAATGACGTCCTCTTGTAAATGACATTAGTTTATAACTGAACTGACAACATATAAATTATATATATA
>JACSZP010013234.1:0-12485 GCA_016161895.1 Pinna nobilis | reverse complement strand
ATATATATTGTGTATATTGAAGGATTTCATCAACTTTTAACGTGTTCATTTACCCAAAATCATTAGTATCTGGATTACAAATTATTCATTTATTCCGTGCGTGCACTAACATACTTGTGTTAAAATGGTAATGAGTGTTTCAACGTTCTGTTTTAAGTTTTATTTGTGAGGTTTTTAAATCCAAATTACTGTCAAACTACTGTCAAGTACTGTCAGTTTGTTTGATTTTGTTTGTTTGATTGTTTTTCGATTTCCATAAGAGTAAAATATTTAAGTGATCGCCGTAATACAACATTAAAGATACAAGCATAAATGTTACACAACATGGCACGTATATACAAATACATATGTCACATGTGTCGTGTGCAGCTTATTGACAAATTAACAAACACTTTATGTGTTACTACATCTACTATTGCCTTCATGCGATTTACATTTAATTCAAACACACGATTCGCAGAAAAGATGATTTATATAAGTGCTAGTGGACTTCTGGATGAAACGCGAAGTTGATTATTTAAGTCAATTTCATTCCTGTTTGTCTCCCTATACTGATTGTAAGTCCTCTCACAATCACTTATTACGTCAAAACCAGCATTCATTTTCGGGCTAAAATGAGATACTTAGAAATAACAAAGACTGCATTTACGCAGGTGACAGATGCATCGGACTATTTTATATTACTCCCCGGTAATGAGAGATCCAAATATAATGCTTACAGGAAGTCAGTCTAACTGTTTTCATAATAAAATGTCTGCTTATATTTTTCTCTTTTTCTTTTCAGACCCATTTGTCGGGCCGAGGTGCTAATGTGTTAATTTCGTTCTCTGAAATCTACATTGGACCCCGGAGTTTCCCAAATGACTAGGTTAAAATAGTTATAAAGTAATATAGTAGAGTAATTTAATCTTTTCAAATGAAGCGGGATTCCAATATACCTTGGTTCAATATAAATCGGTTCCACTGTATTAAATCAATATGACTTCTCAGCGAAACATTCATTTTATATATCTTTTTTGGGAGAGGGGGTTGAGGGATTGTTGATGAATTATTCAATGACGACAATTCTGAAAATAAAATTTCTAACTCCGTCATTTAAAAACGGAAACGTAGCGAGCGTAGATACAAATATCTCGTTCTAAGAAGGGATAAACCATATTTTATTAAAACTACTCGAATTCTAACAGAAGTTATCTGAAGATGATATCATCAGCATGAATGATTCTTTTTTTATTGAAAACATATTTGTTGTGTTCGGTGGGCGGGTTTTCCAACAGAATGTTGGAATCCCAAATGGTATAAACTGTGCCTCTCTACTAGCTGACTTTTTTCTTTATTTGCATGATGCTTATTTCGTGCAGGTGATATTGAAGAATAATGACAAGTACTTGGCCCGATCCTTTATCTTCACGTTCCGCTATACAGATGACGTTCATTCATATTCTTAAGCCCGAATATTAAGAATATGTCGATCGCATCTATCCACATGAGCTCGAAATAAAGGACACCACGGAAACTGCAAGGTCTGTCTCATACCTTGATCTACTCCTGGGAATTGACGATGATGGCTGTTTGAAAGCAAAGCTTACCGACAAAAGAGATGACTTCGATTTCCCTATTTGGAACTTTCAATTTTAAGCAGCAATATTCCCGTAGCATCTGCATATGGAGTATACATCTCTCAGTTGATACGATATTCTAAAGCATTCGTTTCCTATTAGTTTTTCTTGTTTAGAGGGTTGCTTGGGACAAAGAAGTTGTTTAAACAAGGGTTCTTAATAATTAAATTGAAGTCCTTATTTCGAAAGTGTTACGGTCGCCATCATGACATTGTTGATCGATATGGTAAATCTGTAAAAACAGATGATGAGGGGTATGTTCCCGTTTTTGCATACCTAATCCCGTCCCACATTTTTCTTAAATATGACTATAACAAATTGTGACTTATTTCCGTATTCGATGAGAATTGACACGGTGTGCCATTATGGCCTGGTTGGTCAATACGGTAAATCTGTAAAAACAGACAATGTGGGATATGTCCCCCTTGTCGCATACCTATTCCATACCCCTTTTTATTCGTTTATGACAGTCACCTATTGTTACTTATTTTTGTATTCGAAAATATGTGACACGACGGGTGCCGCGCGCGGAGAAGAAGTTGCTTACCCTCTCAGAGCACCTGAACTCACCACTGGTTTTTAGTTGAGTTGTTGTGTTGATTGCTGTTTGTGTTATTGCCTCTTTTTGTTTTAGCCATGTTTTCGTCTGCCTTTTGACTTTTGATTTTTTATTGCGCCCTTTGGTATCTTCTACTGTCACCTTTTGTAAAAGATATGGTATTGAAAGCGCATTGAAAACAGGAATTCTCTGTGATTACCACGATATATATGATACGTCGAGTCCAAAAATGATAGACCTTTTGCCAATTAAGTTTCACCGATCTTTGACGATGTAATTGAAAGCCAAATTACTCATTTACAAGTAAAACATTCCTTGAAATAAACACAAGCACCTCCATGTGACTGAACATTTAACGAAAAACTGATTCCCCGGAGACCAATAAGGAAATGTTCATTATATTTACAAATAACCAATAAAAATGCTCAAATCTGACAGATGGATGTTGGCTGATACCTCATTTTCTCCTTTGGCCATTATGTTATCTCTAAAGGCATATCGAACAGAGTCGACCAGTGAAATACTGCGCCTTCAACAGCATATTGCTTAAAAGACCCTTTCGCGCGAAAAATAAAGCTCTCATCTTTGGTACCGTGAAGACTAAATCAGCTTGATGCTTCCACAATGTCTCCGTAGTAACGTTAAAAGAGAGGCGTTAAGTGTCTTTAAAGCAATCGAAAAAGACAAATTTATTTCTATCCGCCCACTGAAATCTTCATAACACGCTATTTTTAGGCACAGATTTTGAAATTTCACGTGGAGCACACTTGAGGATAAGTGAAATTGTTTTGGTATAAATTCTTCGGCTCTACTAGTCGAAGCATCATTAGACATGTATATTAGCTTTGTTACAATAAACATAGCTGTTACAGTGGATATTTAAGTCAGCATTCGGATGTCGAAGAAGCAATTAGCAATTATTCAAAACTTCCGTGCGCATTTTGACACATTTCAAATATCACCTACATACGTGTATTCATTTGTATAATAACAATACGGCAAGGAAAGTTGATCAAATCCTTTACAGCAAACATGAAGATAAATAAAAGGTAAAAACTATTTGTTAGAATTTCAAAAGGTCTGTTCTGTCAAAAATGTCTGTTCTGTATACAAATAAATAATTAGCTGGAAAATCAATATCATGCCAAATCATGTCTGAAAATTTGATAGGAATGTATCTGAAAACTAAGAAGATGGCTGTATGATCCTTTTCAGGGCATGCAAAAGTTTTCTTCGAATGTAAAAGAAGACGAAATATCATATAAAACACAGAACACCAATTATACCTTATAGAAAATGAAAGCCATACCGTAAGCACACACATTTCAGTTAACCAACCCTTCGTCAAAATTCTTCTTTTGGACATTATTTTTGTTAATTATTTAATGTAACGATAAGGGGTTTTCTATAACCTATAACAAGAGATAATATACAGTCTAACCTGTTTTAAGAGACTGTCCGAGGGAAGAAGCAAAAAAGGGTCACATATGACAAGTGGTATCTTAATTCAGGTGATTTATATAAAAAAAAACTATTTTTGAACCACTCATTTAGGTCACATAAGACAGGTTTTCCTTTAATTCAGTGGGTCGCTAAGGCAGGTTAGACTGTATACACAACATATCTAAACGTGTAATCTCAATGTTGGACCAATAGTAACTATCGAACTTATCCAGCAGCAAGGCTTTTAAATGTTCGTGGTTTTTAGATTCTTTTTATACTTATTATAGGTAGGTTCCAGGGTTTCCTGACCAACATTTAAATCGGACATGGCCATATAATAGGAAGATAGTCGAGCTAAGCGTTAAATATAATCAAATTCCTTAATTAATTAGATATGATGTATAAAAAATATACTTTATCATTTGTTAAAGAAGCAATAAACAGTCCGATGAATATTGGTGAAACAGGAATCAATGGTTATTAAAGAATAAGGTATTAGGATGATGAAGGCGTTCTATATTGATCGGTCACATATACCGTGAATTGACAGTAAGATTCAAATATAAGTGATAGATGGTCGTTAAATGTTTTATTGAAATAAAATGAACTAGGCTGACATTAACAAAATTTACGACAAACTAACAACTAATATCGTGTATGATATTAATATAATCAACGAAATATTAGCATCTATCGTGATTCCCTTCATCACTGTGCAACAACTTATTGAAAACAGTTTATCTATATAGTTATTATTGAAAAACGTGTCTTGGAACAAAATAACACATGCAATACATAAGTATCATATGTTGGCCAGGAACTATCTTGTAAAATAAAAGTCGTAAGAGAAACCGCTGATGTATCTCAGTTCAGAATAATTCTAACAAAACATGTAGAAACTTTCAGTCACTTTTACTAACAGGTGTTCTAATCTCTGGTCTTTCCAGATTTCATTTACGACGTTTTATTTGAGGCAATGCACCTATGGAAGTCATTGCAGACAAAATTCATTTAAAGTCATATAAACACCGAACTGAGACGGTTATTTCCCAAGAGCTCAGAGAATTAAATGCATCCAGGTAATGATAAATACTCTTAAGTAGAGCAAAGGTAATAACCCACCTATCTAAAGTAGTTCATTTTCACCTTCGTCAATTAACTATCCATATCCTCGTGTAATTCAAACTGACGTGTTTGATTACAACGTCTGAGATCGAGGTCTTCATTTCAGGGCAACAAAACCTATTTCAGGAAATTGTGATGCATAATAGTAATACAGAAAAATGTTTTATTCGAGTTTTATTATTTGAAAGTGTTTCTCCACTAGGACAGCGATACTTCTTTGCAGAGCACCTAAAACGAAAATTGTATTTTGCTCTTGGCTAGAATTAGAAATAGATTTGTCTTATATGATAATGAGTTGTGTGAGCATTCTTGTTAATGTGCCTATGTCTGAGAGTTCAAACCTGACTATTATAAGTCATTTTGCTATCAACGTAATTCCCCATGGATCAAGATGTCATTACATAATTAGGGAACGATGTATATTATACTCTTGTAAATGACAAAGCATGAATTTAGTGTAGGAAGTATGTATCTAAGATTGGCTAACAAGACAGACAGGCCAGGAGAAAAGACCAAATAGAAACTTTATATTAATCATAACTGTATTCTTTAGATTACAACGATATTCCGTTTTTTTCAAACAGTGTAAGGAATTGGCGCCGAGGTCCCGTGTCATAGTAGATGTTGACACGTTAAAGAACCCTCCCTGCTACGGTCATAAGTGCCGAGCATAGGTAAACTGTTTAGCCCTTCACCGGTACACGGTGATGTCTCCATATGAGTGAAATATTATTGAGTGGGGCGTTAAACAACAATATCATACCATACCATACTGGGAAAATTATCCGCCTCAACTATAGATAGGCCAATCGACCCGTGGGTCTAAAGACTATAAACTCTTATACTTCTTGGTATAGGTTGAGGAGAAGATAAATGCCACATTGAAATGATGTAAGGGGTTATGACAGTGTATCTTGCTGTTTTATTCTTCAATGGTACGGTTATTATTTGCATCACCCGCTGATGTACGTTTTGTAACATATATCATACAACGCAAACGTGGCTTGTGAATAAAACACTCGCCCAAACGATGAAAAATGAGAGAGTATATTATTCCTAGATCAGCATGATTCTTTTACGGAACAAATATTAATTTCTTCCAATATATAAGACAGTTTGTAACATATGTGCAGTAGAAGTAGGTTACTGGTACAGGATACATGTCTACATTCTAATATAGCTTTTCCCTCCATTTAAATTACAGAAAACGATCTAGTCAGACCTTTTCAAACACTTATCAGATACTTAACAGAACTATAAAACAGCATGAATATGATATTTTTCAAAAGAATCTCAGTCATTACCATGTACTTCGTTAGGTAACGATACATTTAAACAGAGATATTGCTTTTAAATATAGCAATGTTTTTATATTGAGTGTCGCCAATTTACATCCAAGCAGCACAGTGAACAGTCTCTGAACACGATTTTATATAGACCATGGAATGGATTTTCATCCAACGGAGGTTTAGTATGGTATGGTATGGTATGGTATTGTTATTTAACGTCCCTCTCAAGAATCTTTTACTCATATGGAGATGTCACCGTGTGCCGGTGAAGGTCAACAAATTTTGCCTATGCTCGGCACTGCTGGCCGTAGAGCAGGGATGGTTCTTTAACGTGCCAACACCTACTGTGACACGGGGCCCCGGTTTTTACTGTCTCATCCGAAGGACAACCACGGAGTGGCGCTGCCGCGGCTCGAACCCTGATCTTTCGATTTGCCGTCGAACACGCTAACCAATCGGCAACGGAGGCCCCGGAGGTTTAGTAAAACTAACAGAAAGTTGCGTAAACCTTAACTGCTGAATTTTCCTTCCGAGGCCGAAAGTACAATGTATAGATATCAAATAGTTTCTTCTGTAAATAGAAAACATTAAGTTTATATATCATACATTAATTAATTTATAAATTATAATCATTTTCCTTGACAGCTCGCGTTTCGATAATTAGAACCATAAGAAAATCACAGTCATCAACAGCCAACTGAATCAGGAGATATTATATAAATCTGACGAAATTAAGATAAGCATAGACCTCTAACATCCCAGAGTTGAGGTCAGATGCCATCGAATAAGCTATCCATATCATTGTTCTTCCTGGGTTTAAAGTGTAATGTCTGTTAATCATGTGGCGCCATTCTTGAGCAGAAAGTCTAAAGTATGATTCCTGCAAAGCCGTCCTTTTATGAATATTACTAAGTTAAAGTATCGTGCTTGTCATCAATTATAAACTCTTTATTTGGCAGAATGCGTGTCCGAAAATATAGATAAGGGGTATAAAAAAATTCATGATAGAAAATAGGCTTTCCCTTCAGGCATACCTTGATGTCCCAGTACTGTATTTTATATTCAGTGGTAGGAACTTTCAATAGTGCCAGGGTATATTCTTGTATTAAAGTCACTCACGTGATAATAGTAGGTTTTGTGTTTGGAGGGAGTCTTCGGTTGCTTATACTCCCGTCCAATATTACCATGCAGCTTGTTGACAGTGTTTGAAATTGAATGTCTTAGAAAAACTCTTTTTGTTTAAATAGACTGAATTTTATGCAAATTAATAAAGTATTTTCGAAATGCAATAATCCCGCGCAATTTTGTCTCTCAGCTTATTTGCTGCATTTTCTTCTTTCTATTTTTATCTGTTGAATCTGTTCTTTGTTATAATGCGAATAACAATTATCTGCTTCTGTATGACCAATAAATCAAAGACAGTATCAAACATCACTGGGAAGGAAATTAACATAAGATTGCAAATTTTGTTCCCGATATATAATGTTATTCTGGTAACAAATATTCTTGATTATTTAACACAATTAAAACGAGTAAATACTGATTGAATACAGATTGCCTAATTTAAAATCTGAACATTGGTTTTAGGATCTACCTTTCACTAAAAAGTTACAAAAATACAACCCATGCTAAAGATCCGATAATACCTTGACCTCATGTTGCACACAACACTATGAAAGCTTCATAATATTTCTTTTATTGTAAGAAAAAATGGATGCTTCAGTACTCTAAATCAAAATCCCATCGGCAAGATTCAAACGTTCATTTTTTCAGAACTTCATTTTACTGTAATCGACTCGATATGTTATGTTTGATTCATAAGACGTCGAATTGCGCCAACGTTCTTATCGATCTATTAAACCATCGCAGAAAATGTTAAAGGCGCATGATGATATCCATCCATCGGTTTTAAAACAACTTTTATTTTCTGCTCGATTACACAGTCGCCCACAATCACTGATACTCCATTGTTTCCCATTGTGTGCTTACGGATTCATTTTTTTCTATTACTATTTCAACAAATGAATAGCACGTCCATCTAAGATTCCTACGTTCTCTGTCATGTCTAAACTAGAGCCTCACTGTGTCACTGTAAGTGTTATTCAAATAATGTCATATCATCAGCAAAGATTTGTATTTTCTTTTAATTTTGCTGAGTCGAGGATTCATAAATGCTATTGGAAGCATTGTCTTTTCCATATATTTTTTATTAATGCATTTTCGTTCTCGGAACATACATATTTCGTAATTTAATTTATTTTATCAAGAGATAAACTTGAGTTTACACGCAATAGTTCTATTGACTTTTATTAATGCTGCACTTTCGCCAAGGTTCTACTCAATGATGTTATTATTTTTTCTTTTGTGCAGCTACATTAATTATGGCTGATATTGATATAAAAGGTATAATTCAATTATTGAAACAAGTGTATTTTGGAGAGCAGGGTTACAAATTTAAATGTGCATTTCATGGAATATATGACAAATGCTTTGCTCCTCAGAATACTTGATGTGATTTATTTAGCTGCACATTAATCACTTTTCACTGAATAGATTGACCTAAATAATTACATTTTATTTAACTATACTCATTTGTGATTATTTCAACGATATACAAAGGAATGCTTATCAATTCTTGTTACTACATGCTTTGACGAGGTCGGGGTTAATTCTACAACCCCACTACTCGTTTATTCCCTGCCTTTGGTATATCGTGATGTGCAATATTTAATCATCGACATGAGATGTTGGATGTCAAAGAATTTAATAGATAAGGTAGATATTACATAGTATGCCTCCCCTTACATAATTAAATCTTGTCTGCTATTAACCCAAATTTGACATATGTCGGATTAACACGATAAGTTCCGTTTACAAATAAATGACAAATATCTATGCTATGCTACTACAAACGCGATCTGGTTCGCGATACCAACTTATTGACTTTTTAGAAAAAGAAAATGGAGGTAAATAAATAAGTAGTACCAAGGGGGTTGTTTGACACTTCACGTCCTATATGATATAGATGATGGATAAATACAGTCAAAAAGTGTATATTTATATAAAATTTGACAGTAGAAGGTACCAAGGGGGCAATCAATGATTCAAAATTCCAAAGGCAGACGAAACCATGGCCAAATAAGAAAGAGACAACACAAACAGCTATCAACAAAACAAGACGTGTAAAACCGAACATTAGAGTAACAGAAACCCCACCCAAATATGATATACAAATCCAATTTTTTTTTCAGGAAGCATTTTGAACATGTCAAATAGTTTTAATGCAGTAATGATCCATCTGTATGCAAGGGATAACAATTTTGAAAAATCGATCCAGGATTTTAATCTGTTGTTGAACTGGAAGGTACAGGATTTGAAATACAAATAAATATACAACATCAGGGTAAGTTTACATTATTGTAAATGACAATGGGTAACAATATTGTTTTTTCAAAGCTATATTTAATTCATTGAGCTAAACCCTAATCACGCTTTAAGACTTTTTACACATATTTTACACACACAGAGAGAGAGAGAGAGAGAGAGAGAGAGACTCATAATTTCTTATTCTTATTATGTTTCTTTGAAGTTAATATCGTACCTTTCAACCCAAAGGATAAACTTGCAATCACTAGCCTGCATCCTTCATATCTGAGTTTCAGGTTTATTCCATCGAATAATAATTCTGCTACGTAAAATTCAAGTATAAAATTGCTGGTAATGACAGTGACCGGACTTTATAACTTAAAATTCTTATTATTCTTTTTTATTTAAATTTTTCTTCCTTGAAAAGTTCAACATAGTTAACAGATCAACATGAACAAATCTCGTTATTATTAAAAAAAGAAATGCTTGATTTCATACCTTTGTGATTCTGATAGACAGAGAATACAACGAAAAAAGAAAACAGTAGTAGATGTACAGCAAAGGGTTATTACGAATAAACATTGCATGTTCAAACAAGAAATTGTATGCACACAAATTTCTACTTAATATGGGAGTAAACAAATAAATCTTCAAAAATGTGAAATATCAATTGAATTGGCATTTAAAAAAGCGTCTTGTCTATCTGATTGAGTTTTCTTTATGTGTGATTCATGTAGAGATCTCTAATGATGAATAACAAATGTTTCTATAGTTATTTCTCTACTGTGCTTTCTGTCGCGTTTAATTTAAGTAATCAATACGGTAAACATCATTGTGAGCAATTAGATTCCTGTGCACGGATATTAAATTAAAACGGGAAAAATTTTGAACGAAATGTTGAAAAGAATCTGATGTCTTATCCTCGCTGTTAGAAGTATCTAAATGTAACGGCACATATATTGCTCCTTGAAAAGTAATGCAAAAAGAGCACGTGTAATATGATATATCGTAAAGGAGTTATAAAGTAAATGTGAAAAAGCATAAAGGGATATTCGAACATGCAAGCTCTAATAGTTGAGAATTTGAGCTATAATAATGGCCTCAACATGGAATACATTTTCAAATTCCTCATGGGATGGAACCAGGTGTCTGGAAGGTGTCAGGGTCTCCTGTTGGCATGCCACCACCGTCACAAATGTTGTATGGAAACCCTACATCAGCAAAATATCGGTATTAGTTGAAAGTTTCATGTGTTCATAATCATAATAGGAAAGGGCAGTCACTGCAAGCAGTCGTGCTTAAGAATTTCACCTGTTACAAAACACATCAAATACATTTAGACGAAAAGTAGCCACTATAGCGAAGCATGGTATAAATGTTCTCAAGGCTGTTTCTGGCCAATTATGTCAATAAAGAGATATTCATATCAATTTCACAGACATCTTTACATTTGAGTTAACGCGTTTTATTATAAATACATGATTAAGAATTTATTCACACAAATTCTTGTGATTTTAATGCATCTGACAAAGTAATATACAGTCGAGACCGTCTATGTAACTCCCTGTATTAAGTGACTACCTGTCTTATGTGACCATTCTTAAGTCAGCCGTTCATATCGTTTTACTTTATAATTGGTCTGCATTAAGTGACTCCCTGTATTATGTGATCTTCATTGATTAGTCCCTTGGAAAGTCACATAAGACAGTCTCGACTGTACTTGTTATTTGTTTATTCTTAAAGTACCATCATCGCATGACATCTTAATCACATGGCATCGTAAACAATCTGACAGGAATCAGAGGATCTACAATGATATATATCCACTATGATTAAGTGAGTATGACCGTGATAATAACCCGCTGTCGGGGAGAGGTCAGGAATTAATCTTCAGTAATCTTACTGGGTTACTTATCAGTGGGAGTGTAAGGAATATAGTGGGTACGATACTGTGATTTCCGGGATATAATACCATAGCCTGTGCAATAACTCCTAACCTTCTAAAAAAGCAGAAGGCTTCATCTTAGTAGATTGTATATGACATCGTTTGTAAGTATAATGTTTAATAAAAGAATTTTTATCTACAATTATGACGATGGCTGTTGACTTGTCTTACTTAGATATGTAATCTAACAGAGGGCTCCTAGCGGGTATAAACAGGGGATGCTTACTTATCCAAGTACCTGATCCCACCACTGGGATTTCTGGGGTCCATGTCTGTTTTGAATTTCCCGCACTTATCATTATTTCATTGATGAATCAGTGAGTTAAAGGCTTTAATTATAATTGCCATCTATATATTACAGGTCATTTCATGATGTATAGAAAAAGAGCCGTTAAATGAGAAAAATATCAGCTTTTCTTACACCTTTATCTCTCATATCAATAATTGGTACATACATGCATGGCAATAAGGGACGAATTGCATCGCTGATTATTTCCGGCTAATCATCCATCGGCTTATCATTCTAATCCTCTGAGTCTTTATCAATAATTAGTTGATTCCGAATAATCAGAAAGATATGACGCCAGATTGAACGAAGTCGCAAGAAAGTACGTAGGTTTACTGTAGGGGGTATTTTAATTCTGCTCCTTTATATTTCTTTCAAGTCAAATTAAATTCAAATAACAAATCATTCATTACCAATCGCAGATTTCAGTATTTTATCCCGTGAAACACTGATGGTCTCTATAGGAATCTTAAGCTAATAGACTTTAAGTCAAAATCATCACTTATCTTCTCCTTTTACGGCTATTGCAGGTTTAGATTTATTTTTGGATCCGAAACAAAGGTGACATAACGGGTGACGCGCCTTAAATGGAGGTTGTTTGATCTTCCACAGCACCTGAATTAACCAAGACTCAGCTTTTAACAGAAACTTTTCATTTATGTTTTTTGTATCGTTNNCCTCTTTTTTTTTTTTTTTTTTTTACTTATTATTATTTTTTTTTTTTTTTGAGCGGGGGAGATAGGAATCCTTTTGCTGTTTTAGTTGTATCTGTTTGGTATTGATTGTATTGTTGTTTAACGTCAAACTCAAAAATATTTTACTCATATGGAGACGTCACCGTGTGTCGATGAAG
>JACSZP010013222.1:0-10661 GCA_016161895.1 Pinna nobilis | reverse complement strand
TAGATTTCGCTGTAATTAGAAAAAATATTGTTTGATTTAAGAGTATTCACAAACCTAAAGCTAAGGTATGTATATATTTTTTCCTCTTGACCAAACTTTAACCTCACTGGAAAATATCGACTTACCCTGTAAAGAATTCCGAATTCGTGCATACAGAGAGCAGAGCTCATAACAAAACGTTATGTCGTTGTCTTTGGTCTAATATGATAATGATGTCTGAGATGCCCTTATATGCATTTCAGATATCTTTTCTTTTCACTTCTTTTTTTTTTCTAAAAGGAAGTTGTCAACATTTACGTATATTTAAGAGTATTATTTACTAATATTTTGGTTTTTTTATTTTACATCCTGAGAATGATAATTTAAAGCATGAGTCCAAAATCATTCGCTAAGATAGTAAGGGCATCTCTCATTTCTATTCAACACAATTATTAAGTTACTGTGGACTTGGTTTTTAACGTAGTCAAAGTGCATTGACTTTTGACTTCGTTTTAGTCTTCCTTCGTTTTAAGCATCAGAATATACTACATATATTGATAAAAAAGTAATACTTTCGGGGATTTTATTTCTTTTCTTTATAGCACTGAATTTGCTTTAAACCGATTTGTTTTAGACAGACTCTACTGTATTTACTTAAGGTTTCCTTTTAGAGGAAATAAGTCTTTGGTCTGCAAAATGCTAAGCAGACATTAAAACGAATGAATCAAAATTCAGGAAAATCGTCATTAACTTTGGACTCTAATTATCGCATGCAAATAGCGACAGGATGCCAAGGAAATATTTTAAAAGGGTAGCTTTATATAGTAACTCATGTAAGTGCCAAACTATGCATGTATAGACAAATATCAGAACAATAACCTTAAACGAAAAATTAATGAATTACATATAATGCAATATGGTATCATGTACATTTCAGATGTGTAAAATATCTAATATTGATTTTTAACGTTCACCTTTTAAAAGATAGTTGTCTATACTGTTTTGCTTGACCAGTTCATCAACTCAGGAATGTGTACTTATTTAAGCAAATTTCTCATTTTAGCACCTTTTATACTCATTTTATTGCGCTATTTCAAGTATGTGGCAAAACGTGAATAAATATGACATTCTGCGTAAACTACAAACCTACCGGCTTTCAAAGCACAGTGCGTGTTGCCAACATTGTGTATTACTCACCATTACATCACAATAAAAAGACGGTATATTAAAAAAATAAGGAAATTTGTATTTTAGCATGTATAATTAAACAAATTTACCTGCGGATTGTAAAACTAGAAAGCTGTGGTATGCATCAGAAAAATATATTTATTTGCTATAAAACGGTAATTCAATATTGTGCTTATATGTATGCGCCCCATCAGAGCGCTAAAATATGAGTGTGCTAATTTAAGTACACACATTATATAACGTGAAAAACAGTATAAAAACAAAACAGTTCAAATACGATCTAAAATGCTGAATTCCCCACGTCTCAGTTTCTCTGTGTGTGCTAGGTCTTTTACAGTCAACACACTAAAAGTTATCAAACAGGACACTAAATCCCTTGTCATGTAGAATAAATTATAGCAAGCGAAGAAAGGGGACATTTTAATTACAGCTGATAATGGCCTATCTATTTATTGATAAAGGACTATACATTGATGATTGATACTTTATTGCTCGCATCTTTTGTGTCAAAGATTTCACCTATGTTTACGGATTTAACACCTCGCCACCTGAGAGCCTATAAAGCAAATGTATGACTTCATACTCTTAAAGGAGACCCCTATTAATATCTATGCATTGGACATTAGTTTCCTAAATTGGGAAATCACCTTTAGACTTAACTCCTGTTACATCTGTTGTTAGGTTTATGCTACTTAAAGCTACAAGAGGATTTCAAAAACAGAGTCGCTCTAATCCTTTCCCTCTGTAGTGTGTGATTTGCTGATGCAATTACCTGTACCGCAGGTTACACGACGAGCCTAATTCCGAAATTTATGTAAATCGCCAAATATCAGAAGTCTTTGTAAATTCTAGTTTATGTTCCTTGTACGCCTTTTCGATCACAATCTCGACGCAATTATGACAGGTCCAAATAATAATTTGCATCTATTTAGAGATAATCCGTATTGATCACTCGTTCACAAGGTTATTATGAAAGATGAAAGACCATGTCTTATGCAAATGTAATTAAAATATGATAAAAAATGACTTTTTACATGAGATCAAACTCTCCGTCAAGTTGGGTCAGAATATATTGAGCTTGATCAGACATCGCTGTCTCCTGGGGGTAGACGACACACGTAGATTATTCTTCAAGACGAAAGTCTTTCTCAAACAGGTTCGACTCTACGTCATGGTTAATTATCATCGCGAGAGAGTATTTCATTTTTTTTCTACCGGCACAGAGAAAAAAAGAGTCAGATTCCGTAACACAGTTATATGACTTGAATTATTGTTTTTATTCATGGCGTTTCCTTGTTTCTTTTATTCATTGTATCGCCCGACGTACGAATATGATTTGCTGTAAGGCTCATTTGCAATGCCTTTATTGAACCAAAAAGACAGCGGTTTTGCTGAGATGTGGTAACGACTTGGTGTATTTAAGGGAGTTGCAATTAGAGGCATCGTATGGGTAAGATTCCACGCGAGGTTTCATTTTTTTCTATATTAGGCGATAACATAGTAGCTTATCGCGGGTCGAACATTTTACAGTTCTCATTATTATACTTTGACCATTATATTGCGCTGATCTTAATTATTTCACTCCTGTTGACTAGAACGGTAAACCGAACACTTCTATGTAATAACAAATTTGACATTTAATAATTTATTATTTATTTATTTATATTTATTCTTATCTGTCTCCGTTTTTCCCTCATTTCATAGCTTATAAAGTTTGAGATCCCAACGACTCGTAAATAAACTACTCACACAAAGGTTACGTTGCTCGAATTTAGACGTTCTCGCCAAAGACTTGTGGTCGATACGGAAATCTCATTTTACAATAAGAAAATTACCAAATTTAATGATCGCCAGAAGGCCCAGCAGACAATACGCAAATTTGGTAAATATTGAACAAAGATGGACCCATTCCACCATGAAAACCAAGGGATTGAAGAAGGTGTCACGGAGGAGTAAAACTCTTCTACTGACCATTCAATACCCCCCTCCCCCCCCTCCCTCACCGCGAATCTTTAGTCAAAGGTCAGAACATATAGTTAAGACACGAATAAAAAGAGATAAACACATTTCTGAAAAATGTAAAAATATTTTTCCTAGGTCAAACTACTCACATAGGATATCCGTTTGGTCATGAATGCATTTTAGTTCGGTTTAACATACATCAACTATAGCTTACTTTTGCCAGTCATTCGGGAAAAAATTACCAAATTTTTATCATTTCATTCAAAATACTGAGAAAACGAGAATTAGACCTGAGCTCTTGTCCATGGGTGAGTCCAACCCTGTGGTGATTTGGCAATTGTCCACTTAAGGCATTAGGTAGTGGAGGTAATTTTCCTGTTAATAACTGATATAATATAGAAGCACGATTTGTATGTTTCAATACCCAATGTAACAATATATCAATATCAATACAAATGTGTTGAATATTGGACTAATGCGGACCTCTGAAACCCTAGAGATGTGACCAAGTGCTATGAAGGAGTAAGCCTCTGGTATTGACTCATCACCAAGGAAATAACAGTCAAATTCCAATACAATAATTGAGAAACGATTTTTTGTCATAATAAGCAGAATCAATTTTACAATCACAACTAAAAACTTGCAAGTAATTAAACTTTCCACTCAGTATAAAATTGTAATTGCAAATAATAAAGTCATGGCACTGACCGTAACATTTTGAGAAATGTTGTCATTAAGGTTACTTTTTATTCCCTTGTGACTTTTTACCAAATAGTTTGCCTCTGTATAAAAATGTTATACACGATCCACAGCTTTCTGCCAAATCAATAGAATTTAGATGGACCCTTTGAAAGTTGACTGCTTGCCATGAAGATAGAAAAGCAAACCATTTCGTATGAACCAAAAAATGAAATTTGAATATACCAAGAGGGCATTCAAAAACTATTGAAATGGACATACATTGACTTAAATAGAGAAAATACTGCAAAAAAGACATAACAGAAACGACAATAACCCTTGTAAATGGGAATGCGCTCAGGTTCTCCAGAAGGGCCCACAACTCCTGCTTCTACACTCAACTTCCGTCGTTTCATTCAATTTACAATTTTCCTTTGTACTTCTTACTGCTTATTTGAATCTTGTACAATATATATTAATATTCAGTATTGACATATGAAGAACTAGAGGAAAGTAAAAGGTTTCAAAATCTCCGAGAAAAATATTTCTAAATCTCTGATATCACTTAAGATGATAGAAGTACTAGATGAAAGGTAAAATAATCGGATATAGGGAGCCTTCAAATTTAGATTGCGGAATAACGAAGAATGGCGCAAAGCATAAACTTTTACCAGTTCCTATATATACCAAAAAGTGACCTCCATTTATTTCACGTTGTACACATGCTCTTTAAGAAATGTATATCTTGTCGAAGAAAATTGCTTCCTGCTCCGAAAAGTATGAAATCATATACTGTTGTTTAATTTTTCACGTATCCCCATAGTTCGTATGCGTTTCTCATTTCATACAGATGCAGCTAATAAATATGATAAATTTAAATTATAAAATATCTCCAAAAATTATCAATATACAAATTCTAAAACGAGATTCTTGACTCGTGGAAAGATTAAATATATATGATTAATATGGCTAGCGATGAAAAACACCATGCTACAAATATGTCTTCGGGTTGTAAAATCATATTTCAATCCTCAGTCAAAAAGTGTTCTCTGGTATCAGTGATATTAAATTTATGTTTTCGTTGCGGCTCTTTATAGCATTGCTAATCTTATCCCCAATAAATCCACTTTTCATGAAAAATTCAAAGCATTGGCTGATCATACTGCTGCAGCTGCTACTGCGCTTGCGTTCGTTTGCCTTCATCTTTGACTCTCTTTAAAATGCAGTCTATTACAGGTTAATGATATAAAGCTGTTGTTTGCATCAGTAGGTTGTTAATTTGTTCACATAAGTATGGATTGTTGTCAAACTCTTTCGCATCGTTTTATCGTAATCTGTCGCGTATATTCCATTCATATGTATATGTTGCACTTTTTTTGTTAATTTTACATAGGCTTGTTGCCCTTCCATTTTGTGCGTCAAATCGTGCAAGCCGTTGCCAGTTGTGTTGTTCTTCGAATCATTTTAGAACGTATACCTGATTTCATTTATCATCCCAATTGGTTCTTTTTAAGAAGTCTATCAAAAACATAATGGTATAAAGCTGCAGTTTGTATAAGTAAATTGTTTATTTCTTCACGTGAGTATGGATTGATATTGCATCATTTAATCTTATTATGCCGAAACCCAAGCAAACTTTTGTGATGCAGTTGTTGTCTTTTTTCAGATGTTGTTTTCCTCCTCCTAATTTGTGCAAAATTTTGTGCAAGCCGTTGCAAACATCTTTTTAGTACAACTACCAGATTTTATTCATCATCCCCTTTGGTCCTTCTTAAGAAGCAGTCTATTAAACTCATAATTGTATAAAGCCACAATTTGTATCAGTATATTGTTTATTTGTTTACTTGAATACGGATTGATGTTGATCTTTGTTGAATCATTTTATCTTAGTTTGTTCATAGCAAACTTTTGTGTTGCAGTTCTTTTTTCTTTTTTTGAGTTTTGTTTTCCTGCTTCCGATTTGTGCAACATTCTGTGCAAGCCGTTGCAAATTGCACGCCAAATTGTCCTCGTACAAACACCAGATTTTATCATTGATTGGTCATTGTTATGCCTTTGTTGCATTTTTATTGATTTTCAGTTGTCAGATTTATTTTGAGTAAAACATATTACATAATCCTGATGCTTTTTACTTCCACCTAATAACAGAAACTTTAATGCATAAGTTTGAAATTGGCCGTCCCTGTCTTTCGGATGAGACAGTAAAATCCGAGGTCCCGTGTCACAGTAGGTGTTTGCAAGCTAAAGAATCCTCCCTGTTCTACGGTCATAAGTACCGAGCATATGCAAAATGTTGCGCCTTTCACCGGCACACGGTGACGTCTCCATATGAGTGAAATATTCTTGAGTTGGACGTTAAAGAACAATAACAATATAACGTACACAGCAACAGGAATATTACTCCATCTTTAGTTCTTGTGTTTCTTTGTACATTTTTGGTTGTAATATTGTCTCTCTTTTTGTTTTAGTCATAGTTTAACTAAATTTTGGAATTTCCCTTTGACAACTTTAAGAAATTTTTCTTAAAACAAATGCAGTAACTGTGGTACTCTATCAATTCCAGTTTCGAATGCAATACAATGTATACAAATCCTTCTTATCTATTCCGGTCTTATTCCATTGCCTAATCAAAAAGTAGTTTGTAATCGCGATCTTTGTGTTCACTCTTGTATCAAATACACACTGGAGCTGTTGTATTTCCAAATCTAACCTGTCATAGCAACCCACCGAATTAAAGGACTACCTGTATAATGTGACCAAAATACATGCTTGTCAAAATGTTTTTTCTTATAAAAAGTGCCTGAATTAAGAGACCCGTTATGCTCCTTCCATTGAACGGTCTTATAAAATAGGCTAGACTGTAATTTCTTAAATCACGATGCACATTGTTGTAATCCCTGTGTTACAGTAATGTTGATATTGTGATTTCCCAGCCCTGGAACTTTACAGTTCAGTTTTAGATGAAAAATCAGACACCAGGAATCAGAGGACAACATACAAAATTGGTGAATACTTGAAAAGCACTGATCTCTGATTTGCCAGAGGTTTGATAAGGTATCACGGAGGAGTTACCTTCCCCTTCTGATCGGTCATATATGCCGTGAGCTTTAAGTAAAATCTTTAGAAATAAGTGAGAAACGAATTCTCATCAAAAGAAGTAGACTAGCGATTCTACAAATGCAATCGAACATGTATTATAACATTCCAGCCAGTTAAGTATAGTAATGGCAACCAAGGTCGTTATATCGACCGCAAAATTTGCGAAGTTTTGACATTAAACGATTTGTGATTTGTCATACCCTTATTATAACAACTTTTCAGTGGGTAGTTTGCCTCTGTTTGCCGAATATGCCCTGGAATATCGGATCACCTGTAATATAAAAAGTAAATATAAGGAATGATTAAAAATGACAAGTTGACGATCTGAACGTGGAAATCATTACCTTTGTAGTTAAGGGTAGTTGTTAATTTCCCTTCTGTGTCTATCGTAACTAAATATCGGATGTAAGGAGGATGTTTTATCCTAGTCCCCTTAGTGCTAAGTATATTTGGATGTGCTTCATTCATATATGTTTGCAAATTAATATTATCGATTGACGACACTTTGTAAATGTATCTCAACGTCATTTTAAATGTCACGAACAGATTTTAAGCAAACGCTTGTGAATGAAGTGCTTTTCATATAAATAAAGAAATAGGTGTACCAATTAAAGCGCGCAATTTGTACCCATTGGTGTTCCGGTTAAAACATTACACGCATATATGCAGTACATTAGAAACCATAATTTTATGTCCACTCATATACTAACCATCATCGTAATGCTGTAAAAATTGATTTTATACAGCAGTATCTGAATCTAAAATTACTGCACAAAAAGATTTGGAGAGAGAGAGAGAGAGAGAGAGAGAGAGAGAGAGAGAGAGAGAGACAGAGAAGATCAATGTTGCACATTCACTATCGAAAGCTAGGAAAAGAAACACTTACTAGTTATGATAAAGAGCTAAGTCTGTTATTGTCTGGATTTGCTATTGTCTGTATTAAACACATCTAACTACTTGACAGCCCTGTTGAGCGGGTTTCATAATATTTTTTTCAAAATAAGTCCAATTTAGGTATTGGTAGAGTTGATAAACTAGCTTGGGTGTTTATTGTCAGACTCAAGAATCATTCACCGTAGATGTCCGAGATGCTAGGTACTGGCCTAAGTATTTGGTCTTGCACAGCACAAATCATCATCAAAAGAAAAAGGAGTTACAATCTTAACAGCTTTAGCGACCCTTTGAATTAAAGGAAAACCTGTCTTATGTGACCTAAATGAATGGTTCCCAAAGTGTTTTTCCTATATAAATCACCTGAATTAAGAGACCACCTGTCATATGTGACCCTTTTTGCTCCTTCCCTTGGACGGTCTCTTAAAACAGGCTAGGCTGTAGTTGAAGATACCATTTCGACATTCAGAATGATAAAAAGTCAAAAAACAAACTACATGTACATCCCGACCAAGAGAGAGAGAGAGAGAGAGAGAGAGAGAGAGAGAGAGAGAGACTATAAAACGGACAGCATTCCACAAAAAAAACAGTATAAAAGCAAACATAGCATATCACGAACCCAACTTAAACCCAAAGGTGAGTTTAAGTGCTCCGAATGGGTTAACAACCTCATCCCGCGACCGACAACCGTTGTAACACCTTTGTTTCCTATCCGGTAATTAGGACCGTTAATGGAATGAAATTTAGTTAGACACGAAACCCTTATTTCTTATTGCCGAAACTTTAGATGACTTGATGTGAAAAATTCATCTATTTTAAACTTGAACAGTGATGGAAACGAAATCATTAAAATGAATTACATTCTATGTTGATTGTATGTTCACACATTCGCATTGTCCTATAATTTGAATTTCCTATTCAAGTATTGTTACAGCGTCTGTCATTTTCCCGTCAATCTCTTTGTTCATCATATTTCAATACAAATTTAAAAGCTGTTTGTTATATTTAAAGTTAACAGCCGGTTAAGCATTGCAGGTTCTACTGCTGTTTCACTTTGAAAGTATTTTCTCTGAACGACCTCTTTCTTTTATAGTAGTTGCCATTTAACAGGATGGCTATTTCCGCTGGTTTTTATCCGGTTTGCCAAGATGTTGGGAGGGGAGGGGGGGGGGGTATTTGTCGTTGGCAAAGGGTCAACTTTTGTGTCAGAGATTTCAATGACCCTCGAAGCAGCGAGGCAATGACCCATCTCCTTAGCATTATAAAACTATTGAGAGCCAGCTTCTATATTATGACGTCACGGCATAGCTGAAATAATGTTTCATAAAACGCATCAGATATATTCTGTAGCTGCTAGAGTTCGCTTAATCTCTGTTGCAATTACAGTTACAAGATTCTATCTCAACATCTAGAATCTAACCTAGAACCCCATTTTGATGCAACCGTTTCTAAGCATACCTAAACCTAAAAACCTAAACGGATTTGACCTCGTGTCGCGTCCGGAAACTTCGTTTGAACTTAACAAATACAGCTTCGAAACGAAGGGTGTCACAGACAACATTTGTTTTCCTTTATGTTCCTGATTAGCTAAGCCGATTCCTCGGCGATGTATCTTTTACAAGATTGCGAGAATTAGATTCAACTCCTTGCGGGGAGACGGCTTATTTCATCTAATTTGTCAGACTCTCTGATTTGCTAAATTGTACAGCTAAATGACAGATAAGCTCCCAAGATTGATGGCCAGTCTGTTTGTGAAATTTATTCAATTTATTTATCTGCATGCGCTCAAGCTTATATTTAATTCATTTACTCGTTCGCTGGAATAACATCTTGGAAAGGATGGGCATGGTTTCGGGGTTCTGCATCGTGTAGTTGAACTTCAGATTGTCCATTAATTACTGAAATATTTAGACATCCGTCATGATGATTTTCATTTCTCACAGCCTGTTTGTTGCTTTTTGTCTATCTATCAATTTCAGTTCAGGGTATGTTTGTTTAATAAACTGAAATAAACATAAATTTCGTTTTCTCATGTCAATCGGCGAAAACGGTGCCACTTAGGCACAAACCTACAGCCATAACACCACACTAGGTGGTTACGGTCTCCTGTTTGCAATATTTTTCATCTATGAGTCCGTTAATTGCATTTGTCAGAAATTAAGTTGACTTTTCATACACTTATCCATTATTTAACCTGCAATATATTTCTTAGTGTAGTAAAGAATTCATTTTGAATCTGAAATATAAAAAAACAGAATTAAAAACGTGCCGACTGCAAGATAATATTGTGGTGAATTCAGATATGATATTGCCTTGTGTGCAATTATGTGTGTTCGTGCCTTAGTGTGTGTATGAGTGTGTAAATACACGTGTTCAAATAGGTATGTGTGTATGCACATGTGTGTTACGATTGACAGTTGTGGGCACATGTATATCAGTTTTCCATGTGCGCGCTGTTTTGTATCAATTTCTGTGCGTAGTGGTTTTTAACATTTTTCAAATTAAAAAAAACTTCAAGGCGACTTTTTTCAATTAAAGTGGAGGCTGAATAAATCTTCGATTTACCAACTTATACTTCTTCCCCCGTTTTATCATTTGACTACGGGAAAAGCCTAGTTCCTCGTAACGATATCAAACTTCAAACGATGTGCTTTAATTTTGAGTAATTATTTTTTTAAAGAAAATGTATTTGACTTTCCCCAGGTCATTTCTTTCTGACTGTAAGAAATGTCATTTTGGTTTAATGTCTGTAAAATGCGGTCGGAATGGTGTTATGTATAAAGTGACCTGCCTGGAAGAAACATCGTTTATATAAGCGATTAAGCAATATATTTGTTGACATAATACATATATTTTGTTTACAT
>JACSZP010013221.1:0-10922 GCA_016161895.1 Pinna nobilis | reverse complement strand
CCTGGTCGTGAAGTCTTTGGTTCGAACTGATTTGGTTGGATATATTGTTATTTAACATCCCACTGAAGTCTATAAGTCTATGTTGGCAAGTTACTGTGTGTCCAATACATATAGGAAAAGGTTTATGTAAGTTTAGTTTTTGTAGACATGGACTTATAGTGTACTAGTTTAGCTATGATATCCAAAGGTTCGTTGCTCTCATATTTTTATACTCTTGACAATCTCTTACAAAGATGATGACGTTGAGAGAAACCATCGGTCTCACTGAAGTAGACTTGTAGACTTCCTCCAGTAATCAGAGTCGACTGAGGACGGATGCTCAGATATCGATCTAGGAGTCTCTGGTTCGGGTACACTGCAGTCGACGGTATGAACATCATAAGCCAATATCCTTGGGATAAGACAATGTTAGCTGAGATCATGTGTCAAGGACTGACTTGGAAAGTTTGAAATCAACCTCGCAAAGTCAGGATATAACTACCGGTACTAGCAGTCATGTGTCCACATGTACATTGATATCAGTCTGAAGTTAGCAAATGACACATTGGTAAAACCACATGCAGTCGCGATGAGTTGGATCCATTCGTGGTCAAACATGGCTGAGAGAGAGAGAGAGAGAGAGAGAGAGAGAGAGAGAGAGAGAGGGGGGGGGTATAGAAGATATCCATAGAAGATATCTAGAACTGAGAAGTGCATGTACGATTATAATGTATGTCAAGCATCCATTGCTTTTCCGTCACATTGCATTCGTTGCCGATTTTAACACATGCATACTACAGTAACTATATGTACACCTGCTGCCTATGTAAATTACAAAATACCTGCATCACTAAACTTATAGTGGGTTATATTGGACACACATCGACTCCTGGATAATGTAACATTTAGGGGCCGACATTTAGTGATATATAACTACTTGTATAGAGAGTTGTATAACGATTCTTTTTTCTTACCGATGGAAATTAACAATACGCCGTAAATGAATTATACGCGTTTTAAATCGGAGTTTGTTTATTGAATTAAGTAATTATTAAGTCCTCGATGGATGTAGACACTGACTGGCAAGATTCTGAAATTGACGAAAGACTTCATCAACTCTTCAAATGCCTCAGTACGGGACGATTGCTTTGTTTGTTCGGTGTTTTGTAGGCCCCTAAGTCACGTTCGACAATCTTGAGTCTGTCCTATGGCTATGGGCAGTTTTCATTAATGACGAATAGAATTCGGTTACAAATGTACTCAGTAAGAGACCATTGGCATCCGGACAAACTTTCGTAAATAATCAGCTCACATACAAGTCCAAATAAGGTTCGAACCCATGAGAGGCAAAACACTAAATGGTTTAAAGATCACAAGAAGTATCACATAGTTAATTTTATTGCATAGAATAACAGTGTTCTAACAATTCGGCGACGGAGACCCCCCCTCCCCTGCTTGGGGGAGAAAATTAAAAGCAGGCCTATATTAAAGTTTTATGCAAATATGTTTTCCGCGGTTTCAATTTTCTCTTTGAAGATTCAGTATTGAAATCCCATCCCCAGTGATAAGCTACAGAAATTTATCAATGCTAAATGGATATAACAAAAATTGAATGAGAGAAACCATGAATAGGCTACTAGGTAGAAACTTGAATGACTATTTATTTGAAAATAAATGATGTCAAAGTTCTCAATGTTTTGAAGACTAGATACTTTAATTTGAAATTCACCCCAGAACTATGACATAATTATTTGTCTATTTCATTATATGAAATGTACACGTGGCACAGGTTATTTTCAAGCTCAAGTGTTAATCCTGTGAAATTCCACTAAATAACATTCATGCATTGTAAAATACCAACGTGAAGAGAAGCACGGAAAATCGGCTTGCTTCTATGCCAACTTCCAGGTCGGCGTGTGGGTCAGCGTGGATATCATGTCCTAAATAACCAGTTTGTGTACATGTGTATGTCCTATAATATATTTTTGTTAAAATTAAATAAACCTACTGCTATGCAAAAAAAAATATATATATATATATACATCGCAAGCGGATCTAAGAATGACATTTTTCAAAGATGAGTCAGGTATCCCGGAGTTTGAAAGTTCACGTTGACATTCGCTGATGTTATTTTCAAGATATACACGTATACATGTAGGTCTGTATTATTATAGACCCTGTGTAACTCTCTGAGACATAGGCCTGTAGGCCTTTTATTTTTATATTTAGAAAATAATTAAGACATAAAGGTATATTCTGATATATGAGAAGACATTTTTTATTTTATTTAGTTTGTGAGTTGCCAGAAACGAATCATACATTCGTTTGCACTTAGGAAAATTAATCGAGGGTCGCATCAGAATGTTCCGTTTGATGTGTTCCTTTCGATGCCAGTTGTAGCAATATCATAGCGAATCGGTGATTTTCTGGGACATTCATAATACCGGTATTTATGCTTAGGCCTACAGAAGGAAGGTTGAATGTTGGCCAACCGTAAGAACGGTAACTTGCTCTGTGGCGCATGTTCGGGTCGACCTACTTAGCCGTGACAATAAGATATTGTTATCATAGAAATTGTCATAGATTGTTTGTATTACCTGAAATCTATGCAAGAAACAATAAAATTAAATGTCGTAATATCTTTGATATGAAAAGACATATATTTACTAATTATAATAGGACCAACATATGAGCTCTGCTATTTAATTTTCAATTACACAATAATTTAAATCAAATGAATGAATGACATTGAACACTAAAATATTCAACATTTGGCATGAATATTCAACAAGATTGAAATACGAAAGCTTACCTCAGTTGGGATATTTGATGCCATGTTGCATACACTAACGATTTCGTTTCTCCATACCAACAAATACCTAGGTTCAGGTGTGAAGTGTCACAACGGTGACAGCATATTCAAAGTCACAAGTTTTGTTTACATGGTTCTTCGTACCCGCAGCGTTACGAAGCTTCTAATAGTGTACGAGGACTTCCGAAAGTGGCTGATCAACGTGACCGTCATGTGATCTGTCTGATTTTTTTTCTGTTACTCATTTTACGTAAAGACGCAACATTATACACAGAAACTTCTGTTACATAACTTATTTTTCTATATATATTTAAATGCTCAAATGACAAAGCTGTAATTTAACTTTATTATTCGACCTATGGTAGTTAAGTAATAGTGGCGATATTATCACGTGATAGATTCATTTCGTAAGTCAGAGTTAGTCAAAATGGCGTCGTCAATAACAATTCCAAGACGGTTGCCTCTACTCTTGGTGGCTGGCAATGTGCTTTTACCAGGTTCATCGATGAGAATTCCAGTCAAGTCACTTAGAAAGTAATCTTAAAATTTTATTTACTTAGTTTCTTACTCTGTCATGCTTATTACTGTTAGGGTCTGTGAGTTTGAAGTTTGACGAAACGTGGTTTTAAAATCAAAGTATGGCCTTCAAAAAACATGCAGTGAAACGAATCAATGGTATTTATTGTTAACGATGTCGTTCTTTTTACTACTACTGTGTCATCAAATTTGGTTTCGTAAAGAAGAAAGTTATTGTGCTGACACACAATTGTAGCAATTCTTGATATTATTTTTTTTTTACACATTGTCAGACAAGGGAAAAGCCGAAAAGGGGACATCTGGATTATATCATTGATTATCTGCTTTTGCAAAAAACAAAAACAAAACACACACACACACACTCCTAGGAGGAGAACAGTTGTTTTCCTAGTAAGGTTGAATTAAATTATGCATATTTTATTTATTAATTTTGTTCCCTGGAAGATGTATGTATATGAAGTTTTAGAGAATTATTTACTATTTTAGGTGAAACGGTAGTGGATGAGGGAGATATTAAATATTTTTCAGTAGTTGGTGTAAAATTTTATAGAAATTATCTCCCCTGTTGATCACTTCATACAATTGAATTTTCAATTTCTTGTTTGCTCTAATGAATCAGACCTATGTTTTCTTAGTTCTTACGCCATATATATATACATGTATGTAAATATAATTGATTGTAAATTTAACTCATCATCCATTTCTCCGTTATTGTCTGGACTGAGAAGAAGGTTTCTAATGATAGCAGATACCCGATTAAGGGACTGTAACCTTCAACACATATATGCATTAGTGTAGACATCGATAAGTACCAGTAATGACTATAGGTTGTACAAATACTCTTGCAGCGCTCACCCTGGACTCAGAAAATTTTTAGCCAAAAATTAGCCAACCAAGATTTTTTTTAGCTAATGGATAATTTTATTAGCCAATGAACATTCACCAATATGTGAAATATTTTGATAATTTACATAGACTGGTATCTATTAGCCAAACACATGGCATTATTACCTACACGTTTTGAATAATTTTCCTTTTATTTCTCGACTTTCTTTGCTAAATTTTATTTCAACAGATATGCTTTACTGATTTGAACATATGAGACTTATCAAAAGATACCCTTTTTGCACAGCAACAAAAATGGTTAGCCAGAAAATTAGCCAATTACAATTATTTTTAGCCAATTTCCCCAAAAATTAGTCATTTAATGGCTAAATTGGCTACCTACAGGTTGAGCCCTGTATTGCCAATAATACTTTTATGTGATTATGAAATGACAGCTCATTTCAATCCATAATATCCAAGAAGCATGAAGCACAAATGAATAATATATGTGTGTAGATTCGCCTTTGTAACAAGTACATGTACCGTACATGTATGATAATAAGACCATGTTTACTTTTTCACTTTCACGTTTGAACATTGTACTTGATTTCTCAGTCTGATCTTCAAATGACAATGTGTGAGTGAACAATGTACATAGTCATGTTCTGAGGATTATCTCCCTTTTCCTTCTTCCAGTTTCATTGCTTGTGGATAGTTTGTCTGAAAATTGTGTAACTATAGATTATTCATCACTTAAAAGAAGTGCAGTGGAACCTGACCAAAACAACTTCTCTTTTAGAACACGTACTCACAATAATTGATCTTTTATTGATTAATGGTCATCAAAACTATATATAAAGTACACCGACCATTGCAAAAAGACCCTACTACCCCACTAAGATCGGTTTGAGCCAGTCATTTACTGATATATGTTATTGGTTTTGATAGTTCAACTTAAACATACATTTGAACTCATTTTTCATCTTCACAGAATTAAAAAATTGAAATATCACATTTGCACCAGCACATAATTAGAGGATGTAGCTGATAAAATACAAAAAATATGCACGCAATATATAGATATCATCGTTTAAAAAATAAAAAATACACGATTACGGGTTGTATTCATTTCCCGCAATTTTAACAGACATGACCGATGCCTATAAGTAGGGTGAATTACGCGAACAAAACATGTCCAGCACTGACATTTGAATGTTGATTTGACCATTTTTAATGTGTAAATCGCTTAATTATATCCATTTGTACACGATTCCGTCGTTATCTCATGTACCACAAATTTTTGCTAAATGAGTCCAAGTGTTCCTTTAAGGTCCCAGAGTATTCTTCATAGAATTTTCATTTGATGAATGACCTAATTAGTAGTCATGAGGCAAAAAAAGTCCAGCACAGAAGATTAATCATAGAATTCCATGTTAGAGCCAACAAAAGAAGACAACATAGCTGGATAAATAATAGGGTTCAAGTTTTCTTTAAAAAAAAGTCCAAGTCCCAAGTCAAGGTCACTAGGGCAGATGTAACGACCCTAAATGGAAACCCTAAACATGAGGAGTCCATATGTGAAATATCAAAATTCTATTTTTTTAGTTCAAAAGTTATAGCCCGGGATAAGTTTTGTCATGAAACTCTTCTTCCTTCTCATGCTAAAGAGAATTAATTTTGATTCGTCTTTTCAGTATGAACATGGTGAAAAGTCGCCTCCTGAGCAGGAGTACCCTCAGTAGTACCATTATTGGTGTCATCCCCACACAGGATCTGGACGACAAGGTAATCACCATAGCAATGTCTACATGTATGTGCCAATTCCATACATTTATATCTATTACAGTAGCTGGTAACGAACACAAGGTCTAGATACAATGTAAATGTACCTAGGTGTTTATTTGATACTCTTGAAGTTCTCCAAAGATGTTGATAGCAGAGATATTTTGCTCTGGACCATCTACTTGTATTCAAATTAATAAGGAAACTATTTACTTTTATTCCATCCTAAATTTCAAAAGAATTTGTGTAATTTTCAGTGATTTCATAAAAGAATGCTCTTACTAACCTCCCAAAAATGAACATGAACAAAACATTCAACCCCCATCCCCTGAAAAAAGTATGAAAATAAATAAAAACAAGAACATTTTATCTGCAAATGAAATTTAAGTATATATCAGATATGTTATTGAAAGAAAGCATACATACTGTAGATGCACATGTAGTATAAAAACCTTGCTGTTTCCTAGTAATTTACAATTATCATTATTGAGCTATTTTTCCCCATGACCAGGGAGATGAGCTGTCAGGATTACACCAGATAGGAACTGCTGCAGTTGTGGTACAAGTGACTGGAACAAACTGGCCAAAACCAGCTTATACTCTGCTTGTGACTGGATTGTGCAGGTTTAAGTTGGTAGAACTTCTTCAAGAATCACCATTTCCTGTGGCAACTGTTCAGCAGTTAGACAAGTTACCTACAGACATGGGTAAATAACTAGTTTCAGAACAACCTTTTTTGTCTTTCTTAAGTAAAGCTATGTCTAAAACTAAAGCAAAATGAACAAATTAAACATATCTATCTCATTTGCCAAGCAGATTCATCATAAGAAAATTCCAATATGGTGTATTACTGGTCCTACGGTAAATTAATAGTCATGCAGTCCTTTGTATCATTAAAAAATCCTATCTTTTAAATGACAAACAACCACATTTGTCCCCCACACCCCTTCTTAGAATATTGAAATTTTTGGTAATAAAGGAGGATTGGTTTAGAATTTTTGCCATCTTTGTAAATTGACCACATTGATGCTCTCTGCAAATTTGATAAGACTCAGGCTGGCAAGCAAGTGCAAATTTCAAACCCTGTCTTTTTTCAAAATAACAGAATGGAAGATTTTATAGAAAACAGAAATGCGATATGCATTATTTAGTGTGTAAAATTATTTTTACATGTGCTTTTGTATTTCATAGAAGATAATTTCAAGGGTGTTGCTGATGGCGGAGAGTTAGATGCATTGTCGGAGAACTTCCGGGAGCAGGCCGCTAAGTTGGTGGACATGTTGGATATCACGATCCCTGTGGTAGCCAAACTGAAGGTCAGTTATATATGATTAGGTATCTGTCACTCAAGATTCAAGTATAGTTTAACCTGTTTTAAGGTACCGTCAAAGAGAAGATGCAAAAAATGGTCACATATGACAGGAAGTCTCTTAATTCGAGTGATTTGTATTGGAAAAAACTCTTTGGGAACCATACATTAAGGTCACAAATGACAGGCAGTCCTTTAATTCAGTGGATTGCTAAGGCAGGTTAGACTATATTTCAAAGAATGATAATCTGTTGGGTAATTACCATCTTTCATTGTATAGAGCGACATCAAATTTCGATTTTTTATTTCCTGCACATCACATGCTCTTATACCAGATAGGACAATCTACAGTATGACAGACTACTATTTGATATTTGCCTTGTGTGGGAGACTGGACTTTGCTTTCAAGTAACAACAAATCTAAGGTAATAGAACAGCAGATGACTTTTCATGTCCTTTAGATGAGTCAGTAAAGACCAAGGTGCCATGTCACAATAGGTGGTGGCACAAAGTGCTCAAAAGCCTTAGTCAAGCACAGGCCAGAGTTGTAGCCCTTCACTGATATGTGCTGGTGTCTCCATAAAAGTTCTGTCACTGGCATTCATCTATAATTCAGATATTCTTGAGAGAGAGAAATTGCATAACAATTGATATGTTTTATTATTTGTGATTTTTATAGAAAATGTTGGAAAGTTTACCAAGTGAACATTTGCCTGATATTTGTGCTGCCATTGTGAAGGCTTCCTACTCTGAGAAAATACAGGTTTTAGATGCTGTGGATTTGACTGAGAGATTTAAGAAGGCACTGCCACTCCTAATGCGACAGATAGAGGTAAGTGGAGAGATGGGGAGCCACTATTGGGGTAATGGATTTCTAGAAGTTTGGGGTAGGAAAAAAAGTGCAAGCTAAATTTTTCGCCAAATTGCAAAGCACTGTTAGTCTATGAATTGGTAATGTCTGTGTTTGTAAATATTTTGTATAATTTTCTGGTTGGAGCAAACTCTCACCAACTAAGAGGAATACACATCTTTCTTATACCCCTTTGAATTGCACACTAAGTGTGACATTTGTTATAAAGATTCAATGTTCTTCATATCTAGGGACTACGGCTGCTTCAAAAAGCCAGGAAAGATAGATATGAAATTGTGTCAAAGAAGAACGGCCAGCAGCCGACAAAAATGAGACGAACTTTTCGTAATATCAACACAGATTTTGACGATGAAGATGATGCAGATGTAGAAGAAGCTAGTGATTTGGAGAAGAAAATCAAGTATGTATATCGTAACTACAGATATTGTGTGTTGGCTTTCAAGGCTACAGACTATGAGCTAGAATCAATATACATGTTTTCACCAAATAATTACCATTGCTACTTTACTCAAGCTATTTGACTCATATTTTACTCAGTAAGAATGGACACCCCTTTCATATGCAGTTGTCTTTTGAAAATTGTCAAGAGATTTGATTTCTATCATTTTCCATTTTTAAGTGAAAAACTTGCAAAATGAAACATTCGCTTGGGCCTCTGTCAAATGTAGTACCTCTGTTACACATGACAAAGATATGTATTAATGTATTTGGTCAATAATCTTGTCAGTTGTCTGAATGTAATGTTTTCAGTTAAGTCACAACATGTGTTGTGTTTAATTCATCAATTTTTGAGAGCCATTGTGGTTCTGTGGTAGAGAGGCTACAGATTGTGTGGCCTTAGCTGGGGATAATTGGTTTTCCCTGTCCTTCAGAAAAGTCAGTAAAAATTGAGGTACTGTGTCACAGTATATGTAGGTATGTTTAAAAAGAACCCTCACTTCTCAATGGCCATAAGCATAGTCAAAAATTTTTAGCCCTTCACGGACATCAAGTGGTGTTTCTATGAAAGTAAGTTTCTTGAATGGACATTAAACAATAATACAAAAACAGTATTTTAATGTTGAGCTATGTCTATATCTAAATTACAGATCAAGCAACATGCCTGAACATGCATTTAAAGCAGCAATGAAGGAGCTAAAGCGGATGAAGAAAATGCCACAGCAAATGCCAGAACATGCTATGATCCGGTAAGAATAATAACTGTATATTCACTAATGACAGCAGAGGTCATTTATTTCTCTGATAGATCGCTGCGTATGAAGGTGTTTTTTTCTAATCTTTGGATAAGACAGTACAAATGTGGGTCCTATGTATAGGGTTAGTAGGGCATGTAAAATATTTACTTGCTTGGATTCAGATTTGAGAAGTCTTGATACTGCTACAATATAACTGCAGAAATAACCTTGAAGACTGATGTTCCTTTTCAAGGACATGTGAGAGAAATTTAACCTGCCATGACAGTACATTTGTATTACCACTGTAACCCACACATAACCATAATAATATTTATATATAATAATATATATGTTAAGCATTGCCTTGTTTACAAAGTAATGATAACACTAAACTGAAAGTATGAACATGTTACAATTTTAGTATTTGGTCAATGCAAGGAAAAAAAAAGTAATAAAGATTGATTCCTGACCCTACCTTGTATAAGTATTATCAAACCATACTCATACTTTTGTATTAGCTGTAAGTTGTAGATGCTTAACAATTGTAGTTCAAGAAAACACAAAATTGGACTGAATTGATATCTCAAATTTCCTGTGTTGTCATTCTTTAAGTTTTCTACGTTGTTCTATTGATTATATGGTTTCATATCACATGCCCGAATCTCCACATTTCCTGGTCCGTGTGGCAATGTAGACGGTGAATTTGTCCCTCTTCTGACATTGAACACATTGTTTGTATACGATGCATTTTACATCAAGTGCATCAATACAATTAGGATCAAAATTCCTTTCTCTGTTTATATATATGCTAACAGAGAAAACTGACAAAGACAGAATAGAAAACTTATAGTGACTGTATATTTCTTGTAATGGCTAAGTATTTACTGGTAAGTTGCACAAGTATTTTCTAAAGATAAGGACGGCAGTGTATTACAGCATCAGACAAAGAGTACATGTACTTAGAGTTGCTTCCCTTTGCACCAGGCAGAGGATACAACACCGGTTAGATATAATTTGTCCATTGGCCAATGAAATTAATGAATATATGCTAATTGTAGCATATATCCATAACAACATTGGTATATACATGTACATAACATGCTAATGGTCTATTTCAGGAATTACCTGGAGTTGATGGTAGAGTTGCCTTGGTCAAAGAGTAGCAGTGATTCTCTAGACATCATACAGGCCAGGTGGGTACTTCTGTTTACTGTAAATCCAGAAATTTTCACAGAACTTTATATTGGCGAATGGCCATACAATTATTTGCGATACTAAATTTTTGGGTGTGTACATCATAAGTTAAAAGTTGTTGTTTGAATGGCTAATATTAATTTCAGGTAAGTATATTAAGCGAGAACTTTATTTTCGCTAGTAAGTGTTTTTGCGAAAATACACGAATATAAAATTCCCACGAATAAAACTGGATTTACAGTCAAGATAATTGTCAACATCAGCACATGAGCATATCAGTAACAGTTTACTACTATATGCAGGGTTATTTTCGCCCGGTGCTATTTTCGCCCTATTGCACTCGCAAAAGGTTTTGCCCCAATTAATTTCGCCCAGGCTCGTTACAATTCTATTTAATGAATTTACAGATTTTTGGATATGCCCAGTTTTGAAATCGCC
>JACSZP010013210.1:0-13410 GCA_016161895.1 Pinna nobilis | reverse complement strand
TATATAAAGACCAAATACCATTCTCTAGGAAACAGGTATGTTGTTTTATACGATGATAAATAGGAGAGGCAAACTAATATAACTGTATCACAGAGCTCCGTTTATTACATAGTTTTTTTCAATTGTTTGTTTTATAGTTCGAGGCAGAGGAGGAACACGCGGTCTCTTGCGAACATTTCCAGTGCAAAGACCACCATCAGGTAAAGCGGCTCTGGTTTTTTAAATATTTTTTTTTTTATTTTTCTTTCTTTTATGAAATTATAAAGACATACAAGACAAGTAACATTCACTTAGACACTACATATAATATTCTAACGTATTTTTTCTTATTGTCTTACGCTCTTGTTCCTGTTTACAAAGTAAATACGCAAAAACAAACATATGCCCAACATCGGAACGTCCATACATACTACCACATACTCACCATACTCACATGCACATGCATTTAAACAGTAATATGAATTTAATAACAATAATAATTTTTTTCTCTGACTAATTATCAACTGTCTTCATCAAGGGACTAATGAATGTTTCCAAAAAGGGAAAATTGGTTTACTACATGCCATAAGGGCAAAAATGAAGTAAAGATGTGTGTTAATTTTGATAAAAAGAGTGATTTTATAAGTGTTATCTTACCTAATGGAGAAAGATCTCTTTTCAACCATTTCTTAATTGGTTTCTCAATTTCTTTTATCTTTAAAGTATACATGTAATAAAAATCTAACATATGTTCTGAGTCACCTAAAAAATCTAGTCCTAATACTCTGATTGTGCCTTGTTCCCAATCTAGTTTATACCTATGATGAAAAGTTTCCCTACTGAGTTTTTACTGCCTAGCCATATTGCCTTTTTTTTCCCTTTATCTGAATTGGTTTACTACATGCCAATTCTGTCCTAAATTTGCTTTTAAAAAATGTAAAGATTTTAATATTTCTGATAATGTTTTTTTCTGTTTCATCAAGCAATAATGATGCGGCTCTGTTTGTTTGTTGTTGTTTTTTTTAAAGTGATCGATTGGGATTTATTTTTCTATTCCTTCTGCTTTGGTTTCTGTTGCCAAAAAAGGACTTACATAAACACGTAGTACAATGTCCTGGAGACAAAGTTAAAATCCCGGTCCCTTTTCAGAGATGATGTGGATAGGCTAATAATTCTTACCGCTCTTTGAAGTAGGTGCGGAGAATAGTGTAAATCGTATATTTGAAACTTTTCAGTTTAGTTCAGCCCTTGGTTGGGCACTATAAAACTTGTGAATTTACTTAAGTCTGAAAAGATTCTCAAATCCAGCTCAACCTGAATTCTGATTGGCCGAGAGACTTGATTCTCTGACTTAAGTCACTTTTGCAAGTTTTATGGTGCTCAACCCTTGTTGCAGTCACGATACATTTTAAGCCCTTACGTGTGTCTTATTGACGTCATCACATATTTAAATTTGAAGTCTTTTAAGTTGCCCGTAGTGACATCAGAACATGTTTGGAACCCTCAAGTCACCCTCAGTGACGTCACTATATTTGATGAACTTCAATGACCCTCATTGATGTCGTAATATATGTGAGAAACACTTAAGTTCGATGTCTCGCTACAGCAAACCAAAAACAACAAAAACTGCACCATTAATTTGTTTAGTAGTCCCTTGGATGATTCAGCCACGGACCTGCTGAACAGTGCTTTTGGACCAGGAGGTAGATATTTGAGATCTGTTGAAGTCAACATCTTTTTTTTCTTATATACCTATATATATATAAGATCAAATACATCGGACGGTTCATAGCATAGGTCAGCATATCTGAAAAAACAAACTTGGTTGACTGGAATAATAGTTAATGTTAAGGATTTTTCTTACATGATTCAAAATATTGCTACCTGTTAACACATTTCAGCAGGTGAAATACCAAAGAAACAAATACATGTATTTGAAATACTTTTTTTAAGGGCCCTGTAGCGAAGAGTTTGCTTTTAATCCAACCCTTTCTTGTCGGGCGTCGATTCCTGTTTGGAGTTATAATCAGAATATGGGGGACTGCCAACTTTTTGCATACACAGGATGCGGTGGGAATGCAAATAGATTTAGGTCGAAAGAAGAATGTCAAAATACCTGTCTGGGTAAGACTTTTCTTGTTGTTTAACACCCCACTCAAAAATGTCTCACTTATATGGGGACGTCACCTTGTGTTGGTGAAGGGCGACAAATTTGGCCTATGCTTGACAGGGAGGGTTCTTTATTTATTCGACACCTTCTATGGCACAGTACCTCGTTTGTCAATGTCTCAACAGAAAGACAGGGGCAACCAACCGCAGTGTGACTATGCTCCCATAGTCATAGGGGTACAGGTACATGCTAACAAGTGAGTCACGGGCCAGTCTGAGCAAGAAACTTGACACTGATTAAATGGACGATCTTCGTCATGTAGTTAAAACTGCAAACGGGCAATTCAGATATTTCTAATGATGCTGAAGTGATAACGGTAAAATAAAGAACCGGGGAAACACATACTCTTGAAATACCAGTTGTGAAATCGGGTACGTTGGTGGTGTAAGCATCCTTTGTAATCAATGAATATCAGCTTCGGTTTGAAAATGTTGTACATGTATAAGTATTGTATGCCGCTTGTTTCAGTCATGTTATGCCGTCATTGATGGTTATGTAGGCCCACGAGGTCTCAGTCAATGTTAAATATATCATTCTAGTCACTCTTAAAGATTAAAGCACTCATTAACGTGCCGACAATTGCTGTGATGCTATGCTATGAAAAATACTGCCTCTCATTCTTATCAGCAACTTTAGCAGATCAAGGGCTCATCCTGTAGTATTTTTTATTAGATATGTCCTTTTTTATCCAATATACACCAAATTTGTATATGTTGCCTCCTGTTTCATCTGGCTATAGATACCATTGTGGTTTTTTGGCTAACAATTTTTAAAGTAAAGATTGAGTCCTGTATGTAATATTTGTCAATTTTGGTTGTGTGCCTCGTATTACAATTATGATATACTCTTTCTAAATTTCAGGCTCATTTGGTTCTGTGAATTTGTTTCGTTCTTTGGCGTCGGCTATGTCATCAGACCGTCGAAGTAATTTATCATCTTTATTCTTATATAATTATTCATACTTACTCAGTGGGAAGGGTCCGCCGTGGCCGAGTGGTTAGCGGGTTCGACTTGGAATCGAAGGGCCCGGGGTTCGAATCCACGCTGCGCCATGCTGCGGTTGACCGTCCCTGTCTTTTGGATGAGACAGTAAAACCGAAGTCCCGTGTCACAGTAGGTGTTGGCAAATTAAAGAACCCTCCCTGTTCTACGGCCATAAGTGCCATAGCATAGGCAAAATGTGTCCCCCTTCACCGACACACGGTGACGTCTCCATATGAGTGAAATATTTTTGAGTGAGACGCGACGATACAATAACTCAGTGGCAAAAATCATCTTGATTCAATGAATTAGCTTAGATTTCACCGAAAAAAATGATTTGATCGAAAATGGAACACGAACACCGTGTCTCCTTTCTCTTATTTTAACCCGTCCACCGATTTCGAGACGTTTTAACGGGTGTTTTGCGACGTATATATAGAATGATAACAGTCGGGGTTTATTCCATCAAGACACATGATTAAAATTCCCGATTGGGACCATTAACGTTTGCCTATGATAAGATTCCGGGAGTGCATTTACTTGTAAAATCACCAGTCGGTTTAAAATAACCAAGGGTTGGAATAAAGACCACAAATAAGATAAATTCTGTTTGCTATTACTAGTATGTAATATTAACATTTTAGCCAACCATCAAACTGATGACAGACTCATCAAATCACCTTCCGTCCGTGGGTCTTCGTCCATCGTCTGTCCTCAAACAGTTCCCGTTATCGCTATTACCGAGAAAGTACTGAAGGGATCTTTCTCAAACTTTACATAGAGGGTTACTATGGGGTCTAGTTTTGCATGACACATTTTGGGACTATCTGGGGGGAAAAATAGGGCCCACAGGGGAAAATAGATTCAATAAAGGGAATCTCCTTATCGCTATACCTGAGAAAGTACTGAAGACATCTTTTTTAAAATGTCATGTTTAGATTTCCTTGGGGTCATGGTACATTTTGGGAATGATCAGAAAAAATAAGGGGCCCCATAAAGGGAACACAAATTTAAAATATTTGAAGCCATATATCTTAGAAACTGTTGGATTTTCAACATATTCTCACGTTGCATATTCGCAGAGAGTGACGAGTTCTACCTCCTTGGAAAGTTTCAAGGTCATTAGGACAAAGGTCACAGAGCAATTTGAAATTGTTAAAGCCAAGTATCTAAAAAACTTGATTGCTCAATATAAGGCTACCGATGCATATTAGTAAGGAATGATGAGTTCTACCACCCTGTAAAAGTTCAATGTCGTCAGAACATTTTTCCAAGTATCTCAGAAACTATTGAAATTTCTGTCATTATGTAATAATAAACCATTGGGATGTAACCCAGTTAGATTTCCTTTCAGCTGTGAAAATGTTATGCTTTTATGTAGTGGTGTTAAGAAATTAGCTCAAATAGAAATTTGACCTTAATTTGAGGAGATCATAATCATAGTTATTTGCAATTAAATAATCATTAATTATTATAATACTAAAAATTCCTTTTTATTATTTAATTTATTTATTTCTCTTGTTTTTTTTATTTGTATCACACAGCATCATTGATGCTAAAACATGCCTTGAAGTAAAAAAAAAATAATTTGTATCCCTCTGTCATTCATATATATTGTATAAATCCAAAATTTGGAAATATTATGCTCCTCTCTTTAATGTAAGACTAGTCTATTGTGGTATATAGGGATGATAAGATTGCAAGCATTACATAACAGAGTTTGGATCAACAGTTGTCAGGAACAAGTACACAAGTTTGACTAGCAGTGTCACGTTTGGGAAAATTCAATTCACAAGTTCAATTAGGTCAATCTCTAGTATATTATGATTTATAGTGAAGAAAGACGTACCGGTGTTTTAAAACTGGTCAACCATACCAAAACGCATGGATTCTGCCAGATTCTTCCAGTTTCACCAAGAAATAAAAATAGCCTGATCCAATTGTTTATTGGAGTCTAGCTGGCCAATACATTCCTTTAAGTTATAATAAACAGCTTGTCCTTATTTCATCCTAGTTTCAGGTACCTGGCAATCTATGGCGACTTAGCAATTAAAAACACTTATCAATTTGTTTGTTACCCGGAATACAGGTAGGCAAACTAAATGAGAGTATAGTGGGTATTCCCTGCCCTATATTTTCTGAAATCCTGAGTTATCTGAAGAAACATTTAGATTCCCATCCCTAATCCATATATTTTCTTATTACACATGACAAGGGAAATTAACTGAAAAAAGGACATGCTTATTAGCGACCGCTTCTTAGTTAAATGTTGTTTTTTCAGGAAAACCTATTTTGAAACTTGTTTTCCGCTATACTGTATGTACTTTGTTATCAATAATCACCTTACTATCTCAGCGATTTTACCTTTGCCTTTTCTCCAGCCGAAACGAGCACATAACTAGTGTTGCATCTGTAGACATTTTCGCTGTTAGATGTTCATTTCGGGTTGTTATTTTTTGCATCAACTACTGTTTACACTCTGCTACGTTTTATCATTTCATTTTATTACTGACCGAACGTCTTCGGTCAAGGTTTGGTAATTTTTTTTCTCAATTGGTAGGAATATATATCAAATGTTGCGAGAAGAAATCATTTCCTCCCTTGAGAATACGACAAAAGACTAAGTCAAGCTTCGGGTTTGATATTGAAGAATCTGACCCCTCAGACAGAGAGTCCCCCATCATACCCTCAAGGTAGGGTAAAATTCTATTAATCTTATTTTTGACTGAAGTATACAATTTTTGGTGTCTTTTCAGCGAGGCCAACAGGGCAAAGACCAAACCAGTGGCCATATATACGGTATCCTCCAAACTACATGCGTAGCCGAAGTATGTCGATTATAATCTTTGTCTCTTCACTAATATATCTATCTATCTATCTATCTATCTATCTATCTATCTATCTATCCATCCATCCATCCTTCCATCCATCCATCCATCCATCCATCCGCCTGCCTGCCTGCCTGCCTGCCTGCCTGTCTGTCTGTCTGTCTGTCTATCTATCTATCTATCTATCTATCTATCTATCTATCTCTGTTGATCTATCAGTTTATAACAAATACACACATTCTGCAATGCATACTTTTTTTAGATTATGGACATTGGAAACACCTTGATACAAGAAACGATCTGCCAACATTCAAAATATTGTAGTTCTAGGGATAATGACGTGTTCATAATTAATGACAAAAAAAAAAAATAAAAATGTTGAACTAAGTTATTCTTGGATTGATTATCGTTTTGTCTATTTATTTATTCCAGACATGGGGAATTATTATGGTCGACGACGGTAATTTGGCACAGATGAATATCTTGAAGTATCAATGATGATCAATCAAGGTAACGAACAAGTCAGATTTTATCACCATTAACATAGAGGTTTTATTAGGGATACTTTGCAACATAGATTAATATTTTAAAAAAATCGTTTCTTTATTATTCTCACCACTACTTCAACCAAAAAAAAAAAGAGGAAGTCCCTGTCCTTTACTTTGTAATACCTCTATCTTTGTCGATACAGTAGAGACTTAAGCGAGAATCAGAAGTTTAAATCGACACTTTTTTTTATAATTTCAAAAGCAAGATACAAAAAGTATGCGGGTTTGGCCTCTAGAAGAGACATTTACATTTTATGGTCTGTGGAACATTTTCGATAGGTGTGGCATGCCAACAGGGGGCGCTGACTCCTTCTGATACCGTGTATTATCCAATCAGGAATATGCAATTCTTTTCCACGTTGAGACCACGTTAATTCCTCACCTTGTCATGTTTTTTGGAACTCAGATTTTCGAACATCGCATGGTTATTCTGCAATTAAATTTTTGACATGTGAGCACATTTTGGTAAGGATGAGATACATTTTGATTTTCAAAAGTTTAATAAAATCTAGCACTCATTTGAACTGCCTAATTAGTTTTTTTTCTTTTCTTTATACAGGCGTATTTGGCATAGAGTAACACATGGAGTATCCGAAATCAAAAATGTACAACAAAGTAATTCGGCGTGTTAGCAAAAGTAAATAAGTTTAAGGTGATTATTCTATTAGTAGCTGTTTTATGGTTTTTTTTGTAAAGTAGTTTTTCTCCTTTCGCTTTCGATAACAAATAAAATCATTCAACACTGTCATTGAGCTCTTTTGTTAATTTACTTGTGATCTCACTATGATCACAACTCTTTTACAAACTCCGTACCACACACACACACATACACACACACACACATACACACACACACACACACACACGCGCGCGCGCGCAAGCCGATTCGTATTAACTTTGAAATACTGTATGAAGGGAAGTTTTCGCCCCATTTTATTTTCTCTCCTTTCGTCCTCGTCACCAGTGTGCGATTTCAAAATTTTGCGAATTCAAAACAGTACATTGAATAAATTGAATTTTGACGAGACTGGGCGAATTTAAAACAAGGCGAAACTGTTTGAATGTGCATTAGGGCGAAAATAACACGGGGCGAAAATGTATACAGTACATATACAGCATATATACAGCACCTAACATGTTAAGATTAGGAGGTGGAGGAATGTGGAAACAAGTATAATCATACAGGATAATGTCGGTTGGAAGAAATGATACAGAGAGTTGGCGGATACAGTACAGATGTAAAAGTAAATGATGGTTAAGAGTATTAAATGACCATGTATGTATTTTCGCGCATTTACCGCAAATTTCACCGGGACTGCATTCCCTGTCGGTGGTTCATCCGATCTAGATAGTTTATGGGACAATATTGGTTTTATTTCTGTACCGAAAGATGTCTTCTCAACAAATTTTGTGAAATTGTTGTGATATGCAAAAATGTAAAAATGAAATAAAAAAAAGACAAACAAGAATAGAATAATAGTTATAATCAATATATCTAAACTATATTTACAGTTATTGATAATAAAGTAAGTACAATTGCCTCAGACTTTATTACAGTCCAACTTCCCTTAATATATCATTTGTATAAATAAAAACTGTCTGTAAAGATCTCCTTTTTATATAACCTTGATAAAAATTCATAAGTTATAAAAATCTATTGAACGCCACCTTTTAAAAAGTTACGAATGGTTTTTTCCCTTCATTGACCTAAAATTTTAAAAACTTGAGATCACAACTCAAGAAGGTCGCTTAATCTTTAGAGCAGAGTACAAGATGGTTGCTTGATATTCAGAGAAAAGCACAAGATGGCTGCTTAATCTTCAGAGAAAAATTCAAGATGGCTGCTTAATCTTCAGATCATAGCACAAGATGGCTACTTAATCTTTAGAGCACAACATAAGATGGCTGCTTAATCTTTAGAGCACAACATAAGATGGCTGCTTAATCTTTAGAGAACAACATAAGATGGCTGCTTAATCTTCAGAGCAAAATATAAGATGGCTACTTAATCTTTAGAGCACAACATAAGATGGCTGCTAAATCTTTAGAGCACAACATAAGATGGCTGCTTAATCTTTAGACCACAGCACAAGATGGCTACTTAATCTTTAGAGCACAACATAAGATGGCTGCTTAATCTTCGGAGCACAGCGCAGGATGGCTGCTTAATCTTTAGAGCACAACATAAGATGTCTGCTTAATCTTCAGAGCACAATATAAGATGGCTACTTAATCTTTAGAGCACAACATAAGATGGCTACTTAATCGTTAGAGCACAACACAAGATAGCTGCTTAATTTCCAGACCACAGTACAAGATGGCTACTTAATCTTTAGATCACAACATAAGCTGGCTGCTTACTCTTCGGAGCAAAACACAAAATGGCTGCTGAATCTTAAGAGTACAGCACAAGATGACTGCTTAATCTTCAGACCACAGCACAATATGGCTACTTAATCTTTAGAGCACAACATAAGATGGCTGCTTAATCTTCAGACCACAACATAAGATGGCTACTTAATCTTTAGAGCACAACATAAGATGGCTGCTTAATCTTCAGACCACAGCACAAGATGGCTACTTAATCTTCAGACCACAGCACAAGATGGCTACTTAATCTTTAGAGCACAACATAAGATGGCTGCTTAATCTTCAGACCACAGCACAAGATGGCTACTTAATCTTTAGAGCACAACATAAGATGGCTGCTAAATCTTCGGAGCACAGCACAGGATGGCTGCTTAATCTTTAGAGCACAACATAAGATGGCTGCTTAATCTACAGAGCAAAAGATAAGATGGCTACTTAATCTTTAGAGCACAACATAAGATGGCTGCTTAATCTTTAGAGCACAACATAAGATGGCTGCTTAATCTTCAGAGCACAACAAAATATGGCTGCTTAATCTTTAGAGCACAGCACAAAATGGCTGCCTGATATTCAGAGCACAGCACAAGATGACTTCTTGATATTCAGAGCACAACACAAGAAAGCTGCTTGATATTCAGACCGTAGCACAAGATGGCTGTTTAATCACTAGTGCAAAGTGAAAGAGGCATGCATTAAACAAGACAACATCACACGATGTACTCGTAATCACGGGACCGCACAGCCAAAGTTGAGCAATAAAACTACTATAATATAAAACAAGATGGACCTTTTATCACTGGACCACAACTTGTATGACCGCTTAATCAAAGAGTCCATAACACATGGTAATCACTTTGGAGACTTTACCGGAAAATACAACTCATCTACGTTAAATATAACTAATATTTTTTTGGTCAAATATCAGTATGAAATATATCACGGGTCAAAAGTTAAACTTCATTGATAAGCACGTAAATTTAATGAAACAAAATATATACAATTAATAAATTTCCTTGCACACATTATAAATTTGCGTACAACAAACAATTGAAATACAAGCAGCAAATTTTAATAAATACATCATAAAAAATGTTCTTTGATTTTTTTCAGGATTTTTGGCATAACATTTCAACGATAAAGAAATATAAGTTTGATGTTTCAATATACTGTAAATCCGGTTTTATTCGCGAGAATTTTATTTTCGCGTAATTACGCGAGAGCACTTACTCGCGAAAATAAATTCTCGCTCAATTTACAAACATTAATTCAAATGTTCAATACAACATAAACTTAAAATACATAACCAGCAAACACGCAAAAATATGGTGTCGCGAATAATTGCATGGCTACCGATTCGCCAAAATAAAGCTTCGCGAAAATTTCTGGATTTACAGTATGCAAAATTAACAAAAATCATTGTTATCTATTGGGTTCGTAAAGGGTTTTAACACTTTCTGCCCGCTAGAAAGGGATACACCTTAGTATTCTTCCAACTAAGTTTGGTTAAAACATAACCAGTGATTCTTCAGAAGAAATTGAAATAAACGACTAAACAACGACAACAGATTGGATAAAGATCGCAAAACGTCAAACTTGTATCTTGTGGTCAGTTGCCCTTATAAACGCAGTACGAAAGTCTTTAGTTGTAGCCACTGGTAATATGCGTTGGTAGGTTGAAACATCGGCTCATATATAAATAAACTCGTAGTCCTCATATGCACCGTTACTAATATTAGTTGTTCCCATTTTATATTCGGGTGTATACCTATTAGCTGAAGGTGTAGAGACATCGTAGCAGTGTCCAGCAATACCCACTATGTCCCTTGTTGGTATGTTACATTCTATATGATTATAATTACCTCCTTCAGAGTCATCATCATCTATGTCGGCGTAATGTGGAACAGACGCTGCGAAGTCGTATATACCTTCATCTACCGGTATATTTGCATCTGCAGGCTGTTGATGAGGGTCAGAATAATTATCTCTTTTTCGGGCAGCCTAGAAACGGGAATAGAAAAAAACTCTAAGTAGAAATAGCAAAATACTGTAGGTGGCCATAAGTATTGTCGCATTACGTTACTTTCTTCTTTGTTTCATATAAAACCAACAATTTTTAAATGCCCACAGAATTCACTAATGTAAGCAATAGTTCAAATATTTTATATGTACATGAGGGAAACTGAATTTGTATTTTTAATCTTTTTGAAATTTAGGTGTACTCTTTGTATATTATAAGAAAATAATAATTTGTGACTGTGGAGGATGAAACTATTTTAGGCAAAAATTGATATATTTCATTGACATTAGACTTAAAGAACAATTACGGAATTTACAAAATTACATCAGGAGAAAAAAATGGTCAATTCTGAAAATAAAAAAGATAATTTAGAAATGCTTATATTTTATAAATATGTAATTATCCTACTAAAAATGTGTACACATTATTACACAGTATCAGTAAACTTCTGATATGATTTGTGGATTTTGCAAGCATTTAAAAATTGTTGATTTTATATGGAACAAAGAAGAAAATAATGTAATGCGCCAATACTTATGGCTGCCTACTGTAGATAAATGAATAATAATAATTAAAAAATAAATAAAAATGAAATTACACAAATCGCATGTCCTTCTCTTGCATCGATCGACCAAACACAAATTAAGTCAACGTTATGAACAAATGCTTGAGGTATTTACAAATGTGTATTCCAATATTTAAAATCTTCCAAACAACTATACACTTAACACATGTAAGTATGGTGGTATCCCTTGTCATCTAAAAGGTATATAAGGCTCAGCTGAGGCCATATACTTCTTACAAGGGGACAACCCTTTTAACCTTATTGGGGTATGTTTCACCTTTTATACTTGTGGGCAAATACGAATCATGCATTTACATTTTTAAAAGTTGTATGTTTTGTCATAAAAAGCTTTGTTGCAGTGACGCGATTAATTGTTCGATTGACGACAATATTACTGACTGGATAAACAATTCATTTATAATTGCTTCGAATTGCATTGCCTCATTTTTTTGTACTCAGAAATGATTTGTAAAAAGAAGCAAGTCAAAACATTTTCTTGTGTCAGCAAGAACGTATTTTTTCGCTCTTTGACATGAAAATTAAGTACCCATATCTACCTCCTCCTCCTGCTAAAGCAGACAACATATTCGTGCATTTCAAACAGTACACGTCAGGTCACATATCTGAAAGTTTTGTTGTTGTTATATTGTTGTTTAACGTCCCACTCAAGAATATTTCACTCATATGGAGACGTCACCATATGCCAGTGAAGGGCGACAAATTTTGCCTATGCTCGGCACTTATGGCCGTAGAGCAGGGAGGGTTCTTTAACGTGCCAACACCCACTGTGACACGGGACATCGGTTTTTACTGTCTTATCCGAAAGACAGGGACAGCCACCCGCCGAGTGGCGCTACGCGGATTCGAACCCCGGACCCTCCGATTCGAAGTCGNNGATTCGAAGTCGAACACGCTAACCACTCGGCCACGGAGGCCCCCTGAAAGCTTTGAAAGTAAGAGTGAAGAAATGGAATTTCCTTCATTAGCAAATATTTTATTATAGATAAATATCCCAAATGACGTAAGAGTCTTTTCAAGCAATCGTGATTACGTTAGAGATCTGATGACGTCAGATGATCTTACACAGACAATCAGATTCTGAAAAGAGGAAATGAATGGAAGTGATTTCTTAAAGGTATATTCCAATGAAAATAAATGTTTCTGATATAAAAATATATCATGGAGAATTATTCAAAAGTTTAAAAACAATGATTATTTCTTCATTTCAAGATCTGTTAATTTGTTATTAATATCTGAAAATCTGCAAAATAAATGTACTTGACTGCCTTCTTCTCCCTTTTTGTGACGTAATTTGAGACAATCGGCCATTGGGTAATACGTCCTATATTAAAGGCAATACGGTATACCAGAGATTGAGCTCAGAGTAGATGATTATCATGCTTAACATGTACAAACTTTCCAACTGACAGTGTCATGGCAGTCGCTCAACAGTTACACATCATCGTAAGGCCAAATGACATGTGTAAAAGGCATTGTTTACAAAAAGTTTGTTCATAGCTCTTGATGACAGGCCGGTTGATGNNGTTGATGACTACTGCGACGATGTTTTGGCTCTGTGAAAATAATGTATACAAGAAAACCGTATTCGCTTAAATTTTACTCAACATATTTTCTTCAAGATATAAATTGGCACTTTTCAAATATGTATAAAGGAAAAAAGTATTTTATCTTCCCAAAGTTCTTAACACAAAACTAGATCATTACGGCAGTTGCCTTGGCGGTACCCCATGAACAGAAAGTCCGACCTACTGGTACTATTTCACCGGCGAAATAGTTATAGTTGTGCTCTGAATTATTTATTGAGAATATGGGACTATATAATTGAATATAGTTTTCTCATCTTAAAGTGGAAAGACCCGATCGATAAGAACTAATGTTCATTTTTATGAACAACTGAATTTCATTTCTATATCACTTTTTTCCACCAACGA
>JACSZP010013200.1:11248-22349 GCA_016161895.1 Pinna nobilis | reverse complement strand
AGTCTGGACAAGTTGCTGTAGTCTGGACAAGTTCCAGTAGTCTGGACAAGTTGCTGTAGTCTGGACAAGTTCCAGTAGTCTGGACAAGTTGCTGTAGAACAAAAGTATCTGAATTAACAAGACTCCACATATACCTTCTTCTTCCTCTTCATCCTCATCATCATCAGAGATGATCTGTTTCTTTTTCTTTTTCGTTGTCTTCTTTTGTCTGACATTATCGTCTGATCCGAAGCCATCCTCTGCCCCAGAATGCTCCTCCCCGCTGGAGCTGCGATCCGACACCTCCACCTCATCCTCTACAAAATCCATGCTGGTGCACACTCCTGAAATTTCAGAATCAGATCTCAAAATTATATGATATAAAGTCAAGAACTTCAAATATATCAAAGTCAGAAACGCCCAATTTCTGGTAATAACGAACAAAATTTCTGAGTACCACGTGTTTACCTTCAACGTGTGTAAAATTCGAAACAACGAAACACTGATACAACGTAGTCATCTCACCGGTCCCAATGCATTTGTTATAAGCAAAGTTGTCTGTATTCTGATTAACTTTAAATACTCTTGATAATCTTTCAGTCATATAGATTTCTATATGGAAATGTTGGTGGTCAATTTTTCTTGGTGGAAGAGTTTACTAAATTACTAAATTACTAATGTACCTGGGAAAAGACTACTGGCCTTCTCCAAGTACCATAACCTGGAAAACTCTCTCATATAATCAACTAAGGTTCAAATGAGGTAATACATACATGTAAAGCAATCAAAGATTATCAATAATATCAAGCTTATCTGATGTCATTTTACTTACACTGATACCAGCTGACCAGGGGTATTTACGTTTCATCAAGACCACTGATGTGATGCAGAAAACATCATTTAGGGGCTATACCTGCAACTTCATATCACCTTTACACATACTTGTATAAATGCATCATCCTTACTAAATTACTGGTACATATGTATATCACAGTTAAGAAATGGACTGAACATTAACCCTGTCACCCCCTAGGTATCAGAGTAGTATGCTCTTTTCTATTGCGTTGAACCAGTCTATTATGGCATGCAGTGGTGAAAGCCTTTTCAAAAGGTTACTTACATGATGAAGTGTGAATACCAGCAACCATGCAGGGGAAAAAAGCAAAAGCATTCTGTCAATTCTATGGTAAAAACAATTAATTTACATGTTGTCGACAGTCAAACTTTACCTACAGAGAGTTAAAAGCATACAAGTACAGTGTGACCTCTGAGACCTGGTCCTTGCGCAGACCGTAAAATGTGTTTGGTTTATCAGAGGGTCCAGTTTTTGGAAAGTCAGTGGAGACACATTAATGCCAATCTATTCTGGTCCATTCATGTTCTAATACAGTCGAGTCTCATTAAATCCATTATCCAGACGCCAATAATCTGAATGCTTCTGCCTTCACCTTCCGGACAGAACATGCAAGGAACTAAATTTTCAAAGAGCATTAGCCATAATGAGCAACACGTTTCAGTAATCCAGACGCTTCATTTATTTGGATAATTTACTTGGGAACAAAAATGTCCAGATTAATGAGGCTCCACTAGTGTTTGATTTTCTAATATACATTACAAGTATACCATAAATCAGCTCAAGTCAGTTTTTGTGTTGTTTTTTGATAAACTCTTTTTTGCTTCTTTTACAATTAATTGTATCTAACTTTACTAACCCTGAAATGACTGTGTTACTGGTACAACTTTATTGTTGAAAAGTATGAAAAGTGTCAGAACTTTGACACATGTTAGGCTGGTATTTGGAAGTAATTTTGAATCATGAGCTCCGGGGTTCGAGCCCAATCCAATTTTTCAAATGTACTTGCCCAAGGACAAGTGCCCAAAAGGCAAATTTCCACACCCCTGCATTATGGATCTTGCAAACATTCATATTTTCAATGAATTTCTTGAGTTTTCAGGGAAAACATCAATCTAATTTCTGAGTGAGTAAAACAAATAATTTCAAATGTAAACCATAAAATTAAGGTAAAATAAAATGAGGTGGTGAGAATTGGTACTTGGCGAGAATAGGTCTTTTGTCAGTAGACACTGGAAATAAAATTTACCCCCCCCCCCCTCACTCATGTTACAGTAACTGCATGTACCCTTTACTTATTTATTGAGAAATGATATGATAGTGTATAGTAATCGAATATAGTCACAGTTTTTAAATGATTTCTGGTCTTTGACACTATCCCTGCAAACCTATGTAACAATCATGGGACTCAGCACCCTGTCTTTTGAAGAAATCAACATGAAATTCAAATTGAACAAAATAAAAATACAACTTTGGCTCACTATAAGAGTTAAGACATGGTCTGGAAACATTACACGTAACTGCATATACTCTATGTACCGTGAAATGACAAAAATCTCGACATAATTTCAAATTTGACTTCGAAATACGAATTAAGAAGAAAACGAAAATATCTACTTACCGTACAAGCAAATGTGCACACTAAAAACAGAATGGAAGATGTTATTCAGAAGTGAAAGAAATCAGACGCGCTGATTGGTCGATAATCAACTTCCGGTTTAGAAAAAACGTCAACAACGGAGGAGACTTTGACCACAAGTTACAATGTGGAAGTTAAGAATTCCAGTCTCTCGCCATGCAAAAGCATTGCAGACGATCATGTCTCGCACTAAAAGTGCATCAGCTGAAATGTCGCCTCCCCGTTCAACTTTTGAGTTAGAAAATCCAGGAATTTTGTTTTCTGGAGCAAAAATTGGGTCATTTTTCCAAGACAAACCACAACTGGAGAATCAGTATGCTGGAGATAGATTACTGAAGTCCTACCTTAAACGGCATGTTCCTCCTGAGGTACTTGTCTTTTGTGACAGCTGTCTTTTGTTTTTAATTATTTCTTTGTCACTAATTAGCTGTCATATTATCCAAACCATTGTCATGCCAAAACAAGCATGTTTTGTAAGAAAGAATGGTTTATTTCCAACTTTAACTAAAAATAACTTGACAGGTCATTGCAACATGATGTTTCTCTTATTAAAACAAAACTTGTCACTACTGAAAACTATGTAAATACAATTATGGATAATTTCACTCTTAATACATGTACACTGTAACTGGGATTCAATTGGACATATATATCTGACCACTGTTGACCTCTGACCAGGTACATGTAGCTCATTCATTGGAGCAGCCACATGGTTAGCTGGAGTCCTGGGTTCGAGTCCCAGTCTAACAGACAGTTTTCCTTGCCTGTTACATTGGCACCAAACAAAATAAGCCATGGTTGGTTAGTGAGTCTCGTGTGAGATTTCAAAGTGAGAAAGCCGAGTTTAAATCTAACAAAGTTTAAAGTTTAAACTTTATTTATTTTACAACGATTAACAAACAAGTTCAAATAACTTATAGTAATGTCTCTCGTTGGCTCTGATGTCGGCGTGCGGGGGTTCTTGCTGTGGGAGGAAACCGGAGTACCCGGAGAAAACCCACGTGTCCGAGTTGGCGACCAACCATACATGTACCATCTCACATACTACCTAGGCAGATCCGAGGATTGAACCCGGGTCGCATTGGTGAGAAACGAGTGCGCTAACCGAGAAAGCCGAGTGTAAAGGGGAATGGGCATATTGGACCAGGAACTGTAGCTCCAGACAGTGGGTAGAGCAGTCGCATGGTTAGCGTGAGGCCTGAGTTTGAGTTCAAGTCTGCCGGACGTCCTATGATTTAATAACTATGCAAATGATTAGAGTGGTAACCTGTCTGTCATCTGTACCGTAGTGATGTACAGGGGCCAAAATATGTAAGTCCCCTAGGTAACCCCTATATGCAGGTTTTACCGTATTATTGCTCCCACTGATTGTTTTTACAGTGAACTGATTGTTTTTACCTTTTATAATGAAAATGATCACTTTTGTAACTGGTCTACTCTGGAAAAAGTGGTTTCTAAAGGAGGGTAGCCTATTTGACCCCTCCCTGTATTCACCACCGGTTGGATCCAGCTGAAGAGCATGAATTTTTGTAGGGGGCCATGATTACTTAACTCATTGGCCCTTGATGCTACATCTAATCAAGTACTTTTCATCGATTGGAAGAGTTCATTTTGAAAATTCAGGAGATAATAGATAAATCCTACAAAATTTCATCAACAATCTCATTTATACTGATGACTGATGGGTAAGTAATGGATGTATCTCTATTCTTTACCGTTCGGTAACTACTTTCGTTCGGTAACTACTTCAGGACCAGTAGAGATATCACCATATGCCAGTGATGGGCAACAAAATTTGCCTGTGCTTGGCACTTATGGCCATTGAGCATCCGAAGCGTTCTTTAAAGTGTCGACATCAAATGTAACACAGGACCCGGGCTTTTACTGTCTCATCTGATAGACAGGGACAGTCAACTGTTCTGAACTGCTGCGAGCATGGCTCGGATTCAAACTCACAACCTTATGATCAAAAGGCAAACACGCTATCTCAGGGCTCACCCTGTAGGTAGCCAATTTAGCCATTGACTAATATTTTTCAAAATTGGCTAAATAATTTCATTATTGGCAAATTTTCTGGCTAAAAGATTTTTTGGTCACAATCTATGAAAGGATCTCTGTTATATGGGGTCAGGTGATCAAAAGTTATATGTATCTTATGTTATGTATTTTAAGAATACTACATTGAGACACAATTGGGTGATTATTCAAAATGTATTGAAAAATACATCCACTGTGGCTATTATGAAAAATTATCAAAATACACTGTACATGTATTTCATATATCAATATACATGTATTTTCTTTTTATAGCTGGCTAAATAAAACCATTAATAGGCTAAGAAAAAATTCAATTGACTAAAAATTCTCGATTGGCTAATTTTTTGGCTAACACTTTTCTGAGTCCAGGGTGAGCTCTGCTAATTACTAGGCCATGGCTGCCCCAGATGGACTATGACTATAGCTCACTTCAGCCTCTGGCTCAGGTGAGCTAACAAACAACATAAGATGTTACTTATCACTTCATTTATTGTTTTGGATAGGTAATGACGAAAATTGAGCCTGATTTACAAAGATTTGGTCACAGAGTAGCAATAGAAATAGATGAATTAAGTGTCCAGTGTGAAAGAGAACAACCACAGCTTCAGCATTTTGATGCTTGGGGCAAGAGAGTGGACAAGATACTGACCAGTACTGCCTGGAAGAGACAACATGATATATCTGCTGAGGAGGGTCTCATCGCTATAGCCTATGAGAAGCAATTTGGAGAGTGGAGGTATAATGTGTGAACAGTAAAACCATTCTGATACTTGGTGTTGAAAGGGTTAACCATAATTCTTCTTCAGGTTTGATTTCTTTTACTGAATGAATATTAACCAATATCTGAAATATGTTTGATAATTTTGTATAACATTTGTAAGCCACTGTGGTAATCATTTCTTATACAGGTTGAGTTATCTCCCCTTTTTTCCTGCTGTCCGTTGTTCAGTAGCGGATTTTCAAGTTGGCCCAAATTACCATTATGATTCTGCATTGACTGGCACCTTTCCAATTTTGTTCCTCATGTATACTTCACAGCATATGTAGCATATATGGAACATCCTTATAGATGTGTTATTTAGCGCACTAACTTCATTTTGAGTAATGAGATTCAGAATATTATTAAAACATACCACAGATACAGTAAATTGAAGATCAAATGTAGCAAGCGGAGAAAAATTTGCAGAAAGATCTGTAAATAATAAAATTTCATATATTTCCGAGGATTTCATTGGTTAATAATCCAGAAAACACTCGGGGTTCATACTTCAATGACCCAAACGCTATTAAAGCCACGCCCCTTAAGGCTGCATATTACGTCACGCACACTGAATGCAGTGATTGTTGCGGTTGTCATAATGACGCAATTAATGCGTGACTGTTTGTTTGACTATCATTTTGATAAAGAATAAAAAAAAAATAAACGTTTCAAAAATTGGCGAAGTTATTACCAAAATTTAATTATAAGCATTGATTCTATATTTTGTCCACTTCACATCGAAATGACCTGAATGAAGACAGTGCACGCTTCGCGAATTACACAGTGTGCACAGTCTTCATTCAGGTCATTTCGCAGTGAACCGGACAAAATATAGAATCAATGCTTAATTGAATTTAGGACCCATCAGGCACTAGCAGGGTGTTTTTACTGACTGTGCTGTTGGAACTATCCATGTTAACTTTCAAACCTGATATAGAGTTCAGGAATATTTTTCAAAGCTCGTGTGACCAGTGAGAATAAAGGCAAGATCCATCACAATGGTAGTCTGGAATAATTCAAAAGTTTCCTATTACTGACCCGTTATGGTACATTATTTATTTAATCATCTGATACTATACAATAGAACACCCCCTTTAGGTTAGTACAAATAACTTTTTGGCAGAAAATTAGCCAGTAATTAATATTTCAATACCAAATTTTGGTAGAAAGAGAAATAGTCAAATGGCTAGTTAGGTGTAATTGCAGGATGACCCCTGACTTACAGTGTATAACAAGTTTCAAGGAGCCTTGTAGTTCAATTTATAATATGTCTATAAGGACAGTTTACCGGATATTCATAGCAAAATGGGCAAAAGGGTTACTACTCAGTTAACAGAGAAATTACTCAATCACGAAGACTCTTTGCAAAAAATCTGCTATTTGTAATTAAAATATCCACCCCTGAAATTCAGAAAAGCAGTAGATCTTTCATTAAATCAGTGACTTAGATAAATCCTAATGCACCTTTAAAAGTGAATGAGATACTTATCTTTCATTAATTAATTTATCTTGTTTATTTGTGTGTCTGCTGATATGCTCCAACTGAACCCAGGACATCCCAGACACTAGAAGGGCCCTTTGACTGACTGTGCTTTTTTGGACTATTTGTGTTAAGTTCAAACTTAAATAAAGTTGAGGAACTAGAGTAAAACTTCGATAAGTCGGAGTTTTGGGGACTGTTTGAAAAAGTACGAGACCTCAGGACTTCGACTCGTGAATGTGTTGAGTCTCCTGATTCTATCATGATGTTTTCCTGGTGTCATACAATGACACCCCATGTCACCCGCACACATTTTAATGCATAAAATATTTTATTTACGTACACCTTGCCTGTAGGCTAACCGGTTGACAATGCAGTTACAAGTGAAATAGATGTTAAAATGCTAATGCGCATACTGTCGCACAAGTAGTTTTATAAGTTTGACTTACATGTATTTGTAGTGATTTCCATTGTGTTTATTGGAAAGGAAGGGACCAAAGATTTATTCGAGACAACAGGAAATTTGACTCACAAAACTTCAAGTCATGAATAGTATTTCTATAGGTTTATATAAGGAAATAATTCTGGACTTTGAGAAAAGTTCAACAGAGCGAGAAATTCGAGTCATTGAAATTCGACTCATCAGAGTTTTACTGTATTTCAAAGCTTGCATGATATGAATATTGAGAATAAGTGCAGGAGCATAGTGGTATTCTGGTCTAACTTGTAAGTTCCCTATTACTTTATTACTAATTTAATCCAATTATTTTCAGATTCCTATTTATTTGAAAGAAAAATTTATCCCCTTAGTTTTCAATATATCCAGGTCCAAATATATACAGTGGAGTTGGTCTATAACGAGGTCCAAGGGGATTGACTTTTGACTTCGTTATAGGCATCCTTCGTTTTAAGCGTCGGAATTTACTACATATATAAATAAATAGTAACTCTTTTGGGGATTTTATTCCTCTTCTTTATAGCACTGAATTCGCTTTAAACCGATTCCTTATAGACCGACTATTGTATACTACATGTATTTATCTTCTTTTCAGTCGATTGTATCAGATAGCCAAGCTATACCTATATGCACCATCATCCGGATTGTACTCTTGCCCACTTGCGATGACAGATGGCGCCGCTAAAATCGTTGAGGTAACGACAAATGAATTCATATAAACTCCACTATTTATCTGAACAAATTTATTCTCTTCGTAAATGTTTGTTCATTTAAATATTTGGGCCTCTGTAACCAAATTGTTTGAGCACTGTGCTTTATACCACCCAGTCTCTCACCTCTAGTCAGCACTAGTTTGACCTTTGATGGAACCCAAGTTGATTATGTAAGAAAGTTTGCCGGTTAACATGTGATGATCATAAATGAGTGGAATGTCTCAAACCTTTTGAAATTATTCCCCAAACTTTGGTGTATTGACATTTAATTGTATATATATTATTTTCTACTACAGTCCACCCTCGATTTACTGCCACCTGGTAAACTGCCATAAATATCTGACGAACGGATTGTCAACTATTAAAAACTCCCGTTAAACCACTTTGTTAGCATACCGCCATCCGCCACAGTATTTTTAAACCAAATCTCGAAAATCCCATTGAGTTTCACTTGATAGCATCGCTATCGAACATAGATAGATGGAACTTCCTGTTATAAATTGGTTGATTGTTTGAGATACATGTTTACTTTATGTTTACCTTTTTACTGTTTTTCTTTAGTTCTGATAACAAATACATATACCGTAGTATTTATGAAGTTTTCCATGAATTCAAGTTTACTAACAACTTAACCCTTTCAACACCACAGACCAAAATAGACCGGTCTAAGACAATAGAAAAGACCATACCATTCTGATACTTGGGGTTGAAAGCGTTAAATAAAAAAGGTGTCTCAAGTTTTAAACAGTCACAAATGTCACACCACGCATGTGGCCAATTCAATGTAAATTTAGAAAATAATTCCACAATATGATGGGGGACCTATTTGAGGATGAATCGTTGATGACATTTTTATCACAGGAAGATGCAGTTACTGTTTCATGTATGGAAGGCAACACCATCACCACCTCCAGAAAACGTCATCGTAGTGCAATGCATTCACACAGTTTCAAATGTTCCAATGCTTGAAAAACATCTTATCAAAGTGTTGTTATAATGCTAAAATATCTTTAATGAACATAGTGATACAATGTACATGTAGTATTAACACTGTGAATTATCAATAAAAAGTCTTAATCTAATATAACGTTAATTTTCAGCCGATATCTTTAGTGAGTGCAAACTCGACCTATCGCTATATTCGTTATAATGCCTAATTTTAGAAAAAACAAAAGGAGGCGGTATAACGAGAATAGACTTTATTTAAAGATGAAGAATTGACTAAATGTATATTTAAACCAGGTATAAAAAGCAATTTAATAAATGCAATCATGAATTAGGGAACCTAATGCAATTCTTAAAAAAAAATTGTTGTTTTGCTGTATTATAACTCTTTTTTTTTTACTCTGAGTCGTTAGATAAGATTTTTTTTTTTTTCTCGAAAAATGTTATTACATATGCATGTATAAAATAGGCAATCAAAATATATCAGTATACCGATTACATAAAGATTTATTCCTGGAATGGCAGTTAAAAATTTTGATTTTTTAGGGTTTTGAGTAAGTCACATTACAGCAATCTTCAACTTTGAATGTCCAGCTGTTAAAAAGTTTGACCATTTCATTGAATTTTGCAGCAAATCCATACCAAGTACCCGTGGCTGAAAGAAAGGGCACTTCCTCATCTTCTGTCCCGTGATCCCTCCCAGTTCTGGACGTCCGGACAGTGGATGACGGAGAGAAAAGGGGGATCAGATGTCGGTAAGTTCATCATTCTGGACCCTGGGATAGCATAATTCTGTTTTCTATCAACACTGAAAAATTTTATATTTTAACAATCGAACTGATTCATGTAGCACTTGATACTGTATACAGGTCAATTTTCACCCCCGTTTTATTTTTGCCCTTTCGCCCTTATCCTCAGTGGATGAATTCAAAACTGTGCAATTTAAAATTGTCAGCTTTTGACAAGACTGGGTAAATTTAAAATGGGGTGAAACTGTCTGTAAAGTACAACTTACAAAAACTTGTAACTGTCTGTAAAGTGCATTTGGGCAAAAAAAACCCTTGTATACAGAAGATGATAACATTTATGCAGGACCATTGTTTCTGTTTGTAATGGAAAGACGCTAGGAGATACATTAACGTCATTTCAGCAGGTAGGTTGTGTAGAGACGTCTCCATATGAGTGAAATATACTTGAGTGGGACGTTAAACAACAATACAACAATAACAACAGGTTATGTAGAGTTACATTCCCTCAACAATGGAGATACTAGTTTTGCTTAAATGCTATGGGCCGTCGTGGCTCAGTGGTTAGCTTGTTTGCCTCCTGATGTTGAGGTTGTGGGTTGGAATCCGTGGCACACTTTGGTAAGGCTCTCCCTGTCCTTCAGATGAGACAGTTTAAACTGTTGTCCCATGTCACTGTAGGTATCAGCATGCTAAAGAACTCTCACTTTGTCCCATGCCACTGTAGGTATCAGCATGAATAGGGTTCATTCGCATTTATCCAACTTACATGTATGATGATTTAGTATATTATAGGTAAATGTCTAATTATCATCTACATGTATGGCTTGAGTGAAGTAAGAGTAAGATATAAAACACACATGAAATCTACCTGGTCTGTTTTACTCAAAATGTAATATCGGAGTGTCAAGTCTGGCATTTGAGTTTTATTTTATTTTTTCAAACTTTCCTGCATTTTTAAACTTTGTTGTTTTGGGAAAGTTTAAAGAAGCTTTGCCATCAAATTCCACAAATTTACCACAAATAATATTGTTGCTTTTTACTCATTAGTAAATTGTAAAATTTTGTATAATTAGTGTTTTATATTGACTTGTTTGATACAGGATAATGTACATATAATTGTGGCATTTGAAAAGTACATTTCAGTAATCTGGACGGTTCAGTAATCCGGACGATTTGCCTGGGAACACAAGTGTCCGGATTAATGAGGCTCGACTGTATATATATATATATATAACAGAACTATTTTACTCCTATGACAGGCTTTTTAATATGTTGACCCCACCCATGATATTATATTCTCCCATATTCACTGAAATATCTTTACAGGAAGTGCAAAATGATAAATCGATCATCCACATGGGGGTGGATGATAAGCTACACGCGTCGTGTCGGAAATGACGGCAAAGTGACGTAACGCCGTGAGCTTTCTGATTTTTTTTTCTGTGTGGAGTTCTATTACTAGACTAGTTTTAAAACAGATCAACTCTCT